>WEDG01002568.1:702500-723723 GCA_017591395.1 Schistocephalus solidus
TATCACTTCAATTCAATTGAGCAGTTTTACCTTCTCAGTTGCCACCCGGCGTTTTGATCTGCCACCATATCTATCTCTAGCACCGTGGAACCAGTCAATAGCTGTTCTGCGAATAACATCTGCGGAACAGTTATTGAAGCTGGTATTTCGGCAAATGGCTTCTGCAGAAAGTTAGGGAAACGTTTAGACCTACCTGTAAAAACTTTATAAAGCGGGCACCCAATAAATGACCGCTTGTCAGTGGATCCGGCCCAGCAGAAGTTTAGGCAAAGGGGTGGTCCAATGAAACATGTCAACAGGTTCCGGACAAACTCCCTTTCATTTCTGCCACCTACCACTGACAACCTTTCAATCTAAAAATCACGAATAACGTTTAGAAATAAATATATCCCAACCGCCTCATTGGCATAATCTTGTGCCCTACTCATTCCTCAAAGGAAGTCATTGTAGGCCTCTTCTGTGCACAGAGGCAATTGACTGATTGATTGGGTACCTGTGTTGTTGACAGCCATCGCCCTTATTTCCTGACGCATTTCGTTCAAGGCGGCCCACAGTTGTTCCATGTTGCGAACCTGCCTTTCTGCTATGATATCAACTTTTTGACTAGATTAAGGTTAAAAACAACGAAAAAGTCGTACCGTAGCAAATCCACGTCTTTTAATAGACATGAACAAATTACTGAAAATCCATGGAACTGTAAATGCTACTCAAATATATCTTTTTTTATCAAATATGCTTTAGGAGAATTGCTGAAACAATGCTCTGTCGAAAGTCAGTAGGTTACTACGGAAGCAATAACTTGGGACAACTTTCAACTGTACGCAATATTTTTACCCTAGTAACAAAACTTTTCCCCCACTTAACGATTTTAAACAAATATCCTGTGTGTTAAAGTATTACAAGGGAGTTCGCTGTGATTGTCGTAAAGAGTGAACCTTTTTCCTCCATTTCCTGGTTTAAAAGATCAATCATTGTGTTAGATATAGTCATGGTAACTGGCACTATCTCCATGACTGAATAAGTAATACTGCCAAAAATTTCTGCGTTGATATTTCTTGCCTCTTCATTGCCTTTCTGTATATGATTAGCTCGATTCGTCAGTGCGTAGTTAGTCCGATAAGGATGTTCACAGCCCTGCCTTCTCTTTAGCATTTATTCGACCAACCAGACGTGAAAAAGTTGTTATTTTTCTTGCTTCCGAGTTAACTGTCTTTTTTACCGCATTATTACAGTTGGAGGAAAAGGATGAGATCCTTGAGGACCAGGAGGGTCAGATCAGGGACATGAAAAGCCGTCTGGATCGTGCAAGAAAGATGAATGATGCAATGAAAACGCTCATTGATAAGGAGCCCACCGAGGTAAGCCTTGTCCTAGTTGTCTGTCTCAAATTTGACATGAACTGTTGACGTCTCAGCTGAGCGAGACATGGGTTCAAACTTTGACTCGAACTGACGTGACATTGTCTGTATTAACAGGGCGCACATGTCGAGATTATAATCCGAAGAGAAATTTCAAATTGTACATGTGAATTTTTTTGATTACTTTGTAGAGAATTTCAGTTGAGAAGTCAGTCGAAAACAAACAAGCTACCCTCGAAATCGCCAGCTACCGAAGGGAGCTGGAGTGTACGCGGAAAGAGCTTGCAATTGTAAGTGTATCTCACTTTGGTGAGCATTTGACCATGAAATCTGTTCTTCCACGCACAATTACCTGATTAATGTCGCAAAACAGGTTCAACAGAAGCTGACACATATCGAGCGAGTTCGTGAAAAGCTGTTGATTGAAAACAAAGATCTCCAGGAGGAACTGAAACTTCGTGAGGATTCTCTCTTTGATCAGGACGACGAACTTGAAAAGAGGAATGCGGAACTCGCCAAGCTAAAGTGTATACTGGAACAGATGAAATCCGAGGTATCTTTAAACAACCAGCTTACTTAAGCAAATTAAATTAAACACTATGTGTATTTTAAGTTTGTCCTTTGAGAAAACATGTATGGCTGCAGTTACTGAGAATACTATTTCTACTATATTCTGCTGATTGGTTGCTGCTTATACAGAAGGCATAGTCATTTGACACTCAGCTCGCTGGAGTTAAACTCCTGTATTAAAATGCCAGTGGAACATAAATATATCGATTTTAATTTACTGACTGTATACGATTACTCTGGACGAACTAACGAAGCTGTATTTTGATCTCACACTAGCTTGAGGATAATAAAGCAGAACTTTCCAGAATCAAAACGCAGGATTCAGGTGGCTACTCAAGCAAACTCTCCGCCCAGATTGCAGAAAATGAAAAACTGAGAGAGGAACTGAGCGCGAAGGTTCGGGGACTTGGAGGTATGTCTGCGTACATTTCAGTATATTTAGGGGCAATAGGCCGTTACTTCGAAAGCTTTATTTACGTACATATAACTTAACCGTGTAAATCTAAATGATAGATAATGTTGTCGATATATTATTTGATGGAGACACGTCAACTCTTAAGTTGTGTTTTGAAGACTATCAACCAGGTAGCCTCCACCACGCCAGCACAAAAATTTCATTAAAATATAACAGCGCAATTGCACAGTAAACTTTCAGTTGACAGTAAGTAACAACTACATTTTTCTCGTCCTTCTCATAACCTCAAGAACTCTCAGCGAAACTGACTGCACTGGAATCACGAGAAAAAGAAACCTCTGAGAGGTGTGAGCGTCTGTCCAAAGAACTCTCTGGCAAGGAGTCCGACCTCCGTGAGCGGGAGGGCCTTCTCTTAGAATCCAAAAAGGAGGCTTGCAAGTTGGCTGATGAACTGGATAAGGTGCGCAAACAAAACGACGAGACCCAGCATCACGTCCAGCAGCTCGAGAAGACAGTTAGTGAACTAAAACAAGAAGTGCGTTCCAGTTAGCTTGATAAATCCTTACTCACTAAGGGTGTGTTGTTCACCGGTGCGTTTTTTTATGCTGTAGACTGCAGGACCGAGAGAAAGAGACAACTCACTTGCAGCCAACAGTGGTCCCCGTGGAAGCCTCACCAAGTCTTGCTCGAAGTCCAGGATGGAGAACCGATTCATCGCCAGACAGTGGGATCTTCGGTTCTGATGTCGGTGGTGGTCGAGGAAGTCGGGATAACACATTGAGCAGACGCGCTGAATTAGATCGCTTGAGACGCGAAGTCACCCTCTTGAGGGAGGAACGCGATGAAATGGCCCGAAAGGCACGAATGGATAGACAGGAGTTTGAGAAGAGACTCGCTGAAGTCTCCGGCGGTCGTAAGGTATTTAGTCGACGAGATGCTAGCTTAAAGCTATCCTGCTGCAACTACTACTACTACTACTACTACTACTACTACTACTACTACTACTACTACTACTACTACTACTACTACTACTACTACTACTACTACTACTACTACTACTACTACTACTACTACTACTACTACTACTACTACTACTACTACTACTACTACTACTACTACTACTAATTCTACTGCTACTACTACTGCTACTTTAATAAATGGGAACAGAACTAACTTTGATGTTTTGTTTCCAGTCATCATTCAGTGGAAGTGTGGCCGTCACATCAGGTACGAGTACTGCGACTGGTGCCGGAGACCTCTATAGCAGGGCGATCGCGGAAAGGCAAATGACGAGCAAGCTGAGTCTCCTGAACGAGCACACCACCCGGCAAAACAGGGTCATCATGGAAATGAAGATCCAGAATGAGTCATTGCAGAACAAAATGCTGGAGTATCAACGTCGCTACGTTAATCTTAAGGAGCAGTATGATGCAGAACAGGATGCATGGTTGGCAGAGCGCGTTGTGCTCGAGTCCAAAGCCAAGGAGGTGCGTTTTGCAATGCATCATTGCACGTTAATTAATTTAAACACGCAACTAGAACGCGTTTAAGTACACCGTTTTTATTGTCAATTGGTGGGCTGGATTGGAAGATTTTTGTTTAACCAGCCCTACTCCAAAAAAAATTCCATAGAAAATTTAGGTGTCCGGATGCCAAAAATCTTCCGTCCACCGAAACCCAACGAAGCGGTATCTTTTCAGGAACATAAACCGTTTGTAGAAAACGAAGCAATGTAGGAGTAGACACAAGGTATCACAACAGAAAACGACAAATAACGAAGCGCATTTGAATGAAGGGTTAGACACTTGTCTGCTGATATGTACACTATTGGAGATGAAGTCAAGAAACGTGAGCGATTTTGAGCGCCCGTCTGTCAGAAAAATGATCGAAAAGGACGATCCTATTACTGCTGACAAAGTTTCCATGAGCTCCCGATTCGGTCCCGAAATAGAAAGAAGAGGTGAATGCCAGGTGAGAGAATATTGTATTCTGTAGGGAATACTTGGAGTACCAGTTGGAACAACTTAGCAGTCAGACGGGAACAGCTTTTGAGCCACGAGAGCGGCGTCCAGAGTGTGAGCTAGAGAGCCGGCACAACGCCTGGAATGAGAGCACGTTAGAGTCGGCCTTGAAGATTATTGGCCAATTCGGACATTCGTGATTGGCCGAGAGTCAGACTTTCGCTGTTGCGCATAGGCAAGTACTCGCGAGTGGTGCAGAGTTACAACATGCATCCGCGTGTAGGCCCACTAAAAGTGCACTCTTCGCAGACCAAAGTTCAGAAGAAAAATCCGAACAGAGCAGGAAAAATATCCCGACGAAAGGAATGAAAAATGTACCAGCGTTAGTGTGTTATCGGCTGCGCGGGTGGCTGTGACCGACAGAAATGAGCAAGTATAATAGAGAGTGGCTGGAAAAAACCGGTGGTTGTGATGTTGAGTTGAGCGTAAACAGCGAATCCGTATACCCTGTCGGGATTTGTTGTTTGAGTGAGGTTATATCGCCGGTGATATAGGTACCATAGCGGATACTGAGAAATATGTCCGCGTGCTGGCAATGATGGAGGGACTGCTCTGCTGAACTGGAACAGAACCTAGGGCTGAATTCAAAGGGCTGATGTTTTTGATGACCGCCATATCGCTTCATGATAGGAGTCTGGTAACTGAATTCATACTGAAGCCACAGTAACCGACGCAGGAAAATTATTTTGAAGTCAAGAGCTGGAATTCGTGAGGATTAAGCAGCAGTTGCAGTAGCGAATCGACCAGGAGCATCAGGCGGAAAAAAGGCAGCATGACAAAGCGGTGGTTTTGATCTCGGAAGTGAACGTCCACACTATTAGCCAGTCATAGCCGACAGCTGAGACGAACAGACCTGATTAGTTCATTTGGCATTTTCAGTACAATGGCAGAACGCATGGCTCAGTGACTAATGGAAGCAGGGATCGAACCTCCGTTTTACGATGCCTCGAGTGGGGCTGTGACGGCGAAAAAGCCGGACACGGAATTTCCAGTTACTTTAGCACTCTGCTTCGGTAAAGCATTGTCTCAACATGGAAAATACATTCGGTTTTGTTGGCATTACTTCAGGCGGAAATCCATTTTGTCTTTGCATTTTGCATACCTGCTGGCTGCACTTGCTCTCTTTAGAGCACTCCACACACAAGATCTCAATTGATTATCAATCTGGAAGAGTATTATTATTCCGTTCTGGCATGCAGCTGAGACTGGGATCCTCACGGAAGATCGTACAATTGGGAGGAATCAGTAGTAGAGAACTTGCTAAACGTGAGGAAACGGATTGGAATGGAGTCATGTCTGACTCATCTGCAGTCTCCATCCAGGCTGTGGGTGGGGAACACCATGCCTTCGGATCTGAAACGAACGGAACTGCAACACTTTCACACCAAGCAGTTAGAACAAGCGGGTTTGTCGCCTCTTATCAAACACCGTATCGCGGAAAACGATTAAGCATGATTCTAACTGGCTTTCTTAATAAGTCAGCCTTTTTATTGAATGGTAGTTTTATATTTTCGCAAACTCGGTTGACCTTGGCTTCCTCTTCGGTGCAATCAGGCGCGTGATTGGTTGTCTAGTCAGTTCAGTGTAGTTACAATCGTGAAGAGGATTGTTCAGCTCCCTAACTAGTCCGCTTCCTAACTTTTTTATCAGACTAGCTTTCGTCCCAATAAGTGTCCTCTCCAATAAACGCACCACAACCCTTGTGCCTTGAATGGCGTGTAGGTAGAAGCGCAATGCCCAGTAAGCCAGAATAAGATGATGATCTACCTGGTGGATAAACCAGCATCCAGAAGCCACGATCCCATACTGAGCTGAATAATCTTCGTTCGTCCCCATGAACTTTAAGTGAAGGACCTGTTGTGGCTTGGCGAAACCTGGGCAGTTGTTTACAAAGTCTGATGCAGTAACTGAACTTCGAATACATAAAGAAACTGGATGAAAATTGTGGGCTAGTAGGCTTCACAACTAGCATGAAATAAGCACTAGTGGTGACGGACTGCTCTATGTGCGCGATTGAAGGACACGGCAGTTCAGACAGGAAAAGTACATTTGAATCCTGGAGTTTATAAATTCAAGTGCCTGGAGGTCTGACTGATCTCTTTTAATTGTAAAAAATAATTGGGTGCAAATTAGCACGATCTGAAAGAAACGCCTTTTCAATTAGCGAGGCAGTGAGCAGCTAAATATAGTAGAATTAAAAGCCAGAAATCCTAGTCTGCTTATTCTAAATAAACTACTTAATTTCTTGCCGCTCATATGTAAGATTGGTTCTTAATTCTCTAAATTCCCTAACAATTATTTTGGGATCTCTGCCAACCAATGACAAAGTTACGGTGTAAATTATGGCTACGACTGTAAGTCTAAGAATGTGAATTTTATTCGATTGAACTTATTTCGCAGATGCGATTGCCGCCGGTGGAGGAGAAAGGAAACTCCACACAGGTACAGCTCACCATATGCGCTCTTATAATTCCAGTCGTCATTGCTCCACCCATCAGTGCTTTTCAGTTTACTCATGCTGCTCTTGATGATGATCATGCATGCCATTGTTAAAGGTTTGCTCTTCGTACTGACCATCGCCCATCAGTTATACCTCAGCCGGCGTAGTCGCTAGGTGATTGGGTTAAAAAACCCACCATAGGCCTGTTCTTAAGTGCTTATTAATGTCTGCAACTGTAGCCTGGACCCTCCAAACTCCGGTAGATTTGCAAACACCGAAAGTAAGTAACTAACGTCTGTTCGCTTTCTACTTTAGCAAGAGGACAGGAAAGGTGTTATCATGAACACTCGCAAATCCCTACAGGATGCCTGCATCAAACTGGCGGAGGCAGAAAAGGAGTACGAGAGAGACCGCCAGCGCCTTGCTTCCGAAATAGAAAGTTTAGAGAATGAACGAGCCGAGTTGAAGGTTTGCTCATTAAACCTATTTACTGAAATAGTGCTCAGTAGGCCTTATTTTAAAATCTAGGAACTAACCGACCCTGATAATGTCCTCCTAGGTACAACTGGCACACTTGAAGGATCAACAGAAGATGCCAAAGGTACTACAGCGCTTCGGAGGATCCTCAAACCGGTCAGGACAGCTGCCGCAACTGAGTGCAAGCGTAACCACTGCGGCAAATTCAGAGGCTGCGAGACGCCTGGAGGCAGCTGAGCGAACAATTTCAAAGTTACGTTCTGAACTACAGTCAAAGACCGACAACTTCTCCCACCTGTCTGTTGCTGCTGTAAAGGAAGCCGAAGCAGCCAGACAGGCTGCCGAACGCCAAATGGAAACCTTAAAGGAGCAAGTTGTACAGGCAAGTCATTCGTTCAGAGTTTATTTTAAATGAATTCCCGGCTGGAAATTGATCAGGAATATCACGATTTGATGCTACACAGGTCACGCGCTCTTTCGGCTTATATTAGGGGGATCCTAAGTAGGACACTTATTTGGGCGTTTAGGAAGAGCAGCATTTGAAGGTTTAACTTTGAGAACGTGTGTAATGCTGAACATAATTTTATGGATATTTTGCTTTTTTTCGGTCGCTACGCGATCGCCTGCAAAGGCCGCAGATTACGAATCCAAGGCAACTCGGATCACGCATGTTTCATCTTTCAAGCGCTTATCCCAGGTGCCTTTTGCGACTTTGATAGAACTAATCCGCTATTGCGCGTGGGCTCCCATCTGTTTTTCTCTATTCCGATGTGAAATACGCTATGATAAGTCGAGGAATTCAAGACTGTCTTCCGTTTCGTTCATTTTTAGTTGGCTTTCTACCGTGAACAGGCAGATCTCTTCAGAGAGCGATTAATTGAAGCAGAACGGGTTGCAGAGAGAGAGTACAAAGTCTGGTCGGACGAACGCGAAGATTTGCTGTATCGCATTGAAGACGCTCGAATCTGCGTGGAGCAATGGTGCCTCCGTCTTCACCACAGGGTAACTGGCTGAAGATTTACCACACGAAGCCTAAAGTAGCCCAATTTTATGATGCAGTTCAATCATTTTTGCATAGCTAAAACATATTATTTATTAAACCTTACTAGGACAATAACGAGTTACAGACCAGTGACGACTTGGTGGATGAAGTTGTAGCAGAAATGGAACGGTGGAGAAGTTCCAAACTCAAATCGGTCACCATCCCACGTCGGTAAGTTCTTTCAACTTCTGAGTTTAAACAATGCAAAACAATTTCCCCAGAGCTTGCATGGGGTCATAAAGTCAACAGTAAGTTGATGTCATCGAAACTTTTAAAAAATGGTAAAATTCATCTTCGGCCTACAAATCAAACAATTAAACAATGTGTCAATTTACCGACTAATACGTAAATTTTCTGCAGGATAGTTTATTGCATCGCGTCGAGTTTACTAACGAAAACAGGCTTAGAATGCCATAAAACTCAATGGTTAGAGTTCTGAACTTCTGATCAACAGGTCGCCGGTTCAAGCTTCGGGTGGTGTACTACGTAAGGTTGGGTATGACTAGCTGGTGACGGCCAACGAGTCAGAAATGGCCATTCCAAGCTCCCTTGTCTTGTCGGCATTCTTCAGCCCCCTTTAGTACTACGCAGGATACGTTATTTCGTCCGTCCTTACTGTCGAAATCGCCCTTTCCTACTCCACAATGATCACGAAGCACACGACACCGCCAGTAAGCCCCCTGCGCATTTATAACCCAGCACTCGAATGCATGTTTTGGCGCCGTCATGTTCACTCGAACCCCTAGACACGCTGACCTGACCGATCGATGCAGCATTGAGGCGCACGAGCGCCCAGATAGTTGCAATCGTATAAAAGCCTCAATTAACGCAAGGCGCACGCACAAGGTTCTGGAGCTCGTCCCCGCAAGCCTGTGTTTGTAGCTGACTATACAGACACTTTGAGGTATGACTTAACACTGGCGGCTCACACTTTGGCCTCACCGGCGACCAATGCTGCCTGAGACAGGATCTCCGGGTTTTTGCATAGGATAAATCCTTCTCCTCCACCTTGTGCCTTTGGATTGTCTTGTGTTGCTGCCCAATATTTGGCTCAGGCTGTGGTAGCTGGGACACAGCCATTATCTTGGCCATAAAATAGTGACGTGTGCGTGAAGCGCATGGGGGGAGGGGTGGGAGAGACTTGTGAATTATCGAACCTATCCTATCTTCCCACACCTAGCAGACATCACTAGCAGGACTGCGTGAAGAAGATTGCACTTGGGCTTGAAAGCCGTGCTTGAAGCTATTACTTACGAGCGACTAAGTACAGAGAGAGAGAGAGCTGCGCTTTATTTTGAAAGTAAAATTCAAAAAATTTCAGCAAAAAAGGTCCTCCATTCACCGTGAAGAATCGTCCTTGAATGCGTCTCAAAATATTGATCAATTTGGACTTCCTTCAAAATGGTGCGCTGATGACCTAACTTTTGTTGTTCGAATAAACAAATAGGGTTAAAATACAGTATATAATGAGTGAAGTAGGCCAATCAACGTACAAATAAGAGGATTCACATGCGAATGGAGAGCAGAAAAGATGGCGGCTCGATTTCAAAAGCCCGCGCACAAGTACGTCTATAACTCTCCGAATAAGCAACCCAGAACTCACCTAAATTCAGAGAGGGTGGAGAGCAACGGCAGCTATTTTTATTCGATCGCGTAGTCGACTGAAACGTCTTTTAGATCGTGACCAATGGGCTCACCAGAGCTGGGAACGAATCCCATGACATTAAATTCATCAAAAGCCCCAGCAAAGGCCTTTGGGCATTCATCGAAATCTTAATTCCACATCTTCAGCCTAAAAGCCACAAAGGCAACCGAGTCAAGGTAGTTGGGACGACAACCGAAAAAGGAAGTACGATAGTCATCGGTGCCGATCATGTTTTCATCGAAAGTGGTCCAGCAATTACGATGGGTCAGTGATGTCTGCGCTAACGTGTTGGTCACTTTTCCTGAACATAAATTTTGTGGCATACACCACTGTTCCACTTCTTCCAAAACCTTTCAGAACAAGTGCCGACAGCAATGCCAGTGACGGGTAGGTGACCAAGCCTGTAACTGCGCGTTTTCCTGCACAGTCAATCAACATGCCTCAAATATTTTACATATTACATTTGCCTACCTTTTTTAATACCAGTATGATATATTATTTAGGCATCCGCGTGATGTGCTGAATTCACGCAGCTGAAAAACCTGCTTCTAGCTTCTTCCAGTTTACGCGTTTTCTTCAAAAGAAAAGAAGAACAAAGATTGAAGCACGATTTTGTTTATCTTTTCGGTTTTTGCATGCGGCGTGCATACCTGATATGGCTTTACAGTTCAAGTTTTTTAAGCGATGTCGTTAGAAAATGGAACCTGGTCCAATGACAGAACTAATAAATACTTTGCTTTTATCCTTCTTTTCGAAGATTGCTGTCACCAAGTATGACGGAGAGTCAGACGACTGGGGAGGGCCCTACCACTCCTCTTACACCGTCTCGTGGATACAGCACCCTAGCATCCAATCAACGATCGACCTCAATGGAGTGGTTCAACCGCGCGGGATCTAGTGGACCCCACGGACACAGGGGGAGCACATTGAGCCTTGCAGCAACCTTCGGCATGAGCCCATCTTTGTTGCGAAGTAGCGGCGGGGGCCAGCAACTAATCGCTCGATGTGGCCGATCTGTTTCTCCCGATGTTTCCATCCGAAAGGTAGGTTGTTCAACAAACTATTACGGCAAAGTAACACAAACTACTCGCCTAAAAATCAAAATAAAACTCCGATTGTCTCACTGTAGGTCACTAACTATCCGGATCCTACACCCGGATTCCTCATCAGACCCAGTTCTCGGCAGGGGTCTATCGACAGTCTCAGCAGCGTCAGCGATGCAACGCAGAAACCCTTCTCAATGCCAGGTAAGTCAACTTTAGCCACATGCCATCAGCAAGACGGGTATGTAGTGTTGGAACTACCAAGCTGCGACTTTTTCTTGTAGGAAAACCACCCCTACGGCAGCCAATCTCACCAGCGCGCAGGAAGTTCTTTGATGAGACTGCCACTGCCGCTGCTACGCAACAGCCGGAAACACCGCCACCACCTCCGGTGGTTGAATCAGCTTCTAAGCCTGAATCCTCTTCGCTCCCGAATCCAACGATCGTTAGCATCACGGAAGAACAGAAAACGCACGCCACTTCAGAGAAGGACAGCCCAAATTCGAGGTCCTCAAAGACGAAGACGTTGAAAGCAACAGGTAGTGAGTTCCCTCCAGCTGGAAGGGACAAATCTCCCTCGGTGATGTCGCGACTATCCTCCAAGTTCGCAGCAGTCGGTGGGACTGGAAAGTCGGATTCCAAATCACCGCCTCGTAAAGCGGACGCCGACAAAAGCAAAGAGAAGCCAGGAAAGCCTTCCGTGGAGAAGGGACCACCAACAAAGACTCCAGAGATGACGAACGCTCCGCCCCCGTCGAAAGAACAGGGGCATAGACGGAATTCTGAAGTCCCCAGTACGACTTCCCTAAAGCAGTCCAAAACCCCCGAATTCGCTGGTGTGACTCTAAAGAAAACTCCGGTCTCTACTGGCACCAGTACTTCCACCACCGCCAGGAGCTCGCGGTCTAATTCCGTGGGCATTGCTCCCTCCATACTGCTACTTCGGCAAAAATTTAGTGGGAAGTAGCCTACCAAAATTCATTTTCGTCCACTATTCACGCTCCATCCCGAATATCCAGTTTTTGTCCCCAGAACCCGCTTTATTGCTGTAAAAAGGTTTGATGATATCAATTCGAACGACGTCTCACAAGATTTCACGATTGTGCTATTACTTTCGAACGATATTTCGGAGAAGTCGAGCGATGATACGGCTTGACGCAAACAGGCAGAGTATTCCTTGAAGATAGACCAAACTTTCGAGTTTTTGATTGTTTTAAAAAAATTGACTTTCCGACTGTTTACCGGTTTTCTATTACTCACAACAACCTCGGAATAAATGACAATCTTGGTCAGACGACCACATAATTTCATTCTTCATTTCTTCCTACTTATTATTGTTCAGTAAGAACACTCAACGGGATGGAAACGCAAGTAAGGATAATCGGCCAGCAATGCACAGAAGACCAGAGAACTAGTCAGACGTGACCTGCCTACAAAATCGAAACATGTTTATTGTAAAATTTCGAATTTTTGAGAGTATAATGAATTCAAAGAAGATGCGTTTTTAGGAAATGAAAATAAAGACCTCGAGGGTGCAAAAGTGATGCCAGCAACAGTGGACTGCCCCGAGAACAAGACTTGTCTCTCAGACTGCCAGGGCACTTTCGTTGAGGGTTTGACAACGATGAGGCAAAAGCAGGCTCCGTAGACGGGTGTTGGTCACCGTTCCAACTGGACACCAAATCCCATGAGAGTGGGAGCGGATTTGTTAATCTCGGCACTGAGGATTACCTTGAGGTCTAAAAGAATGTGAAATAGGCTTCAGCTGTTAAAAAGCACGACTGTACATAAATTATGCACAGAAAAGGGTGCCATTTAAAAGGGGCAGCACAATGCAACATTGAATTTCAGCATCAGGTCAAATTCCAAAAGAGGTGACTCAACAGAAGAAGTTGGTTAAAGTAGTTCAACGAATTTCGCCTCATGGGGAACAAAAGATCCCATTATGTTAGGGAGTAGGCGTCAAACACGATATTGGAACGCAGAGGGATTTACTTACGTCACCAAATGCCAGAGGAACGCTCTTGCCACTGATGTTCTTCTCCCATGTGTGAGTTTATTTAAGTTCAAACTCGACACGCATAAAGTTATTCTTATCCCGGTCACAAACCCGCTTAATAAAACATAATATTGCAATCACAAATAAACATGCTACTTTCAATAAATAAGTACGACGTTTTGTTTAATAGTTACCATTTCGAGTAGCTACTTGCTGCATGCATTATGCGAAATTTTTTAATGTATTCTTGAAGTCCATTTTACCTTTTTATAACTAATAAAGAATCCAAAAGAGTTTGCATATCCCTCCCTGAAATCCCGAATCAGTAATATGTACGAGTGATGCAGTCCTTCAATGCAATAAAGCGGAGCCAAGAAACAATCTGATAGCGCAAGGCCGCAGGCGGAGAGGTAAGTCACTTGCCACAGGCAGAAGTGTAAACTTGCCACTGAAGCCGGTTGTAGTGATGCGAGCTTGCATTGTACACGCCTCACTTCAACTTTCTCACATCAACCAGGTTAAGATGACAACACAAGACGCGGCATAGTGGCTGACAAAAATGAAGGACCCAACACAGGCAGCATGCAAGTCTTGTAGGCAATCAACACACATGTATCAGGTTTCAATGAAGGGGTCTCAAAACTCCATAAAAAATGGGAGGAGGCGTAAATGCCGTATTAAAGGGGAATAGTTCCGGACTAATATCCGTTTCAAAGAAAGATCGACTTGTACCGTCTGCTGTCAGCCTACCGAGGCACCACTTTCAGCGGGTCGTGGGAACTTCAAGTGCGTCAGATTTTCTGTAGTCGAGAGCGCGTCGGAATTTCATGGGGTAGTGTACCTCAGTATCACTACCCCTACTTGTACTCTTCTTTGCACACGTGGTGAGATAAGGCGGAATTTGACAAGGCAAAGGCGACGAAATAAGCAGAATTTAATGACGTCATAAAATTTCGCGATCTCTTATTCAACTGCATACGGTCATTGCCTATTAATAATTCAAGATAAACTGCCCAATCATACATCGACCTAGAGGGATGAAACGTGATAGGTAAACAAAGCATAAACTGTGGGTCTGCTACATGCGAGTGCACATGATAAGAGTGAAAAGGGGAGGGGAAAACTTATCTCAAGCGTGATTAGCACTGCAACGCGCGGGATAACACGCGGGGGAGGGAAGAATGAGAGGAGGGGTGCGGGAATGGGGCTTCGTCTATTATCAGTTCTTACCACGGCGCTGCGAGATTGATCACATGATCCAGCTGTTTACAGAGTTCTAGTTTACGTCTCCGTATTGCAGCTGCCTCCGTGTAGCTCAGGAGACGCCCCCTTTTCACTCTCACCATGTGAAACCCCATGGATTAGATCCACAGTTTATGCTTTGTTTACCGAGCAGGTTTCCTCCCTCAAGTTCGATGTATAATTGGACAGTTTATCTTGAGTTATTAATAGGCAATGACTATATGCAGTTGAATAAAAGGTCGCGAAATTTTATGACCTCATTAAATTCTACTTTTTTCATCACCTTTGCCTTGTTCAAATTTATTTCGGAAAAGCAATGCTTCAATAAGGCGGAATGTTATGAGCCGCTGTTAAACGAGTAATACACGTACGCAGATCAATAGTTGAAGACTGTAGTGGCTGAAGATGAGGATGTAGTCAGAAATGGCCATTCTGATCGCCTCTGTTTTTGTCAGTAGCACCTTATCTGCGTAGATGAGCGTATGTTAAAGAACGCTTACAAATATGACACGACCAGTAGGATGGCAGAAGCAAAAAGATGACGACGACAGTCAGCTCACATGTGAGCGTGCCCTTTTATGTGCCCCTTGGGCGGAAAACCTGGTAGGTTGTGCAGAGGGCCCGTGTATGTGTAGGGTACGCGTAGACGGACTGTCTAGCTCAGCCGGCCGCTTGCGTCCAATCATTTTTAATTCGACCTGTATGGTACTTTTAACTAAGAGAGATCTGAACCACCCACCCTTCCTACCCCTATGGGAAATCCTGGTGCGTTGTGTAGGGGGCCCACTCGCGTGTGCGGTACGCACAGTCGTGCTGCTTCGCTCCGTCAACCACTGCGCCCTCTCTCAGTATCAGTTAATAGACCGGCTTGAAATATCGACTGGTGCGTGGGAGATGGAATAGAGAGAGAGAGAGGAATTTCGACAGCACTCAGCGCATATTGCACATTATAAACAATCTGATGCGCTCAAATCTACCGCAGTGCGCTAAAAGCCCAGGTTTCAAAGACTGCCAAATGACAGGCTAACTCGGCCCACCTATAAAACAGAGCCAGACTGCAATGGCTCCCTAATGTGGGCTCAATGGCTTTTGGGATCCTAGCCACCGCCACCCCCACATTTAACTATTCGGTGCAATTCTGGTCCATTGTGGGCGGATCGGGCATGCGCGGTACACCTAGATGCAGGTTCACGCCGCGCCAGCCATGTTCATCCGATCTCGCCTCCAGTTTGCTTGACTATCATGACACCTCAGGTGGGGAGTGCGATAGATACTTCGCAAGTCTAATATCAATATAAACTAATCCACGTGCAAGTCACTGTCACTGCGCTTGCTCTTTCGTGCACGCGATTGACGCCGTCACTCGAAAGGGTCAAACTGTCGGGTAGGAACGGACTCATCGAGCACGCTTCAATACGCGCAAAAATTGACCAGCGAATCACTCAATCCATAATCCATACCATAAACGGCAGCTGATTAAGACGGGTGAACTATTAATACCAGAACCTACTTTCAGTTAGCTTCGACTTATAGGAGAAGCAGACTCGAGATTGATTGTCTATCTTGGACTTCAGAACTTGGTTCCGTGAATCGTCCAAAATGAACTTGAATCCGATGTTCCATTGAATATCCGGAAGTTCACGTGTCCAACTGGTCTGAAGGCCATGTGCAAAGAAAGGTAAGACAACCGGAAGGAATTAGCTTCTCCTAAATACAAATACTGGCAGGCATTAAACTACAAATAAAACATATTCCCACAGTGGATGCCAAAACCCATGGAACGCGATCAAAAAGGTCAAGATGATTGCTCAAGTGACAGTATGGCATTGAAGAGAGCGTGAAATACAATCCAAAACAAATTTAGACAGGGACATGATGATTGATGCTGTTTGAGCAGCTCTTAACTCATGCGCATAAAAGGGATAGAGGAAGCTGTTGGACTCTTCTTCGTTACACTATCTCACCCTAAGATGGACACAAAATGTATGGATACGCATGAGTTGTCAATAAAACATTACAGATAACGTATGCAATAGTCCTGTGGCACAATTTGACGGCGTACTTATGACGGTCAAAACGCCATGGATAAACGTTTGCACACTTCAAATCCGCACGTTCAGTCATATGGACGTACGAGTGGCAAGCGTAGAAGGAGTCCTCTATGCAAGTTTGGTCCAACCGGACTACTGAAGAGCCCGGAGGCGATAACGAGCTAGATCCACACGAGAAAGCAGACGATGCACGCTGCCTGATTTGAAAGCGCTCCCATCCAATCAGAAGTCGGTGCGAAGCTATCGAACCCTAGGGGCGTACTAAAACAGTCAATCAGGAGTTCGACGACTAACCTGTACGCGCCTCATACGCGTTCAGCTGGCCCATACGTTCGCCCCGTGGCATGCGCAAGAAAGGCAATAAAACAGGCTCACAGATGAGCCAAGGCTTGACTCGTGTTTATGCTGAATACAGGCTCTTCCTCGTAACCACCTTAACCCCCTCCCTGAGGACACAACAGGTCGGTCTAGCGTTTGCTTTCTCAAGCTGAACAAGGAAATGCACTTTGCAGCTCTCATGGCGCGCTGACAGTTGTGGTTTAGCAGGCTGCCAACTAACGGAGCAAGTCAGCTCTATTCAGAGCAAAGGGTCTGGCTGAAAAGGTTTCCTTTGGATGCGGCACTCCCTCGTAATAGCGGTATTCCCTCAATGGGGCCCAGTATGCAGAGTTAGGGCCGAGGTCGTGTGTGGCACGCGTAAACGGGTTGGTTGGTCTTCTTGTGAACACTGCGCCTATGCCCACCAGTCAGCTTGCCGGTGGAAGACGCTAGATGTCCGAGAAGAGAGGGAGGAGCAGATGCAGCATAGGTCTGCCCCGATACAAAAATATTCACGCGCGAGCCAGGGTAACGCCCACCTCATGAGGGCAATGGCTCACGTCGCCTGTAATGGTCAGACTACAACCCCGTTGACTTTTGATGCTTACATAAATTCAAGTATATTGTCTAGAACGCAGACATAAACGTTTAATTAAGGATGGTCCTTTTTGTGAGAATATCCGCAAAACATATGTCTAGGTATATGTGCTGCCAGTCTGGTAAATCAGCCGTATTTCCATACTTAGATATTTCGGCTAGTTGGCAGCAGGCTAAGAAACGGGGACCAATCAAAACTTGGGAACTATCACCGAAGGAGAATAAGAAGAGAGAGAGAGAGAGACCGAGGCTTGAATACGGGCCGGTCGCAAACTGACTACTGGACTACGGGGCCATATCTGGTCGACTGCGATAGTGGGATAACTGGGAGTAGCGTTGACCCATCAGATCTGATCGCAAGGCGGAATACGAGCGATTTTATTTCACCTTTGAGGTCCGATATGAAGCACTCACAATCAGACGGGATCGATGAATGCGACTGACGATTGGCACTTATTCAGACTCAAAAAGGGGCGAAGCGTGTTGTCTGCAGCCACGACTTCACTCTTCCATTTAGCAAGTCGCAACCTTCCGAAAAGCCCTCCACAGGGCATACCTAACTAAAGTCAGTGACCAATTCTATGCAATTTTAACCGAAATTTGAGAATGCGCGTTAAAGTAGGAGTGATTACTCAGGTAGAAACGTAATAGTTATTATCTAGGAACATAACCACAGGATATTTTAGACACACCAGGAACGTCTTTCCGGCCTGCTGCAAAACAACTCGTTCGATAAAAAATGATTACTTATTTCGTCTGCAGTTTTTCTGTAGATTTTAACGTCCTTACAAGTTCAAATATCTTTTATACAAGACGTTAACAAAATCAGGGCTTTTTCAAATTTTATATTCGAAGGAAGGTCCTAAGTTTCTAATTGCGCAATTTTTAAGACTGAACAATGTCAATTCGAATCGCATCGTATATGTACCTTGATAAATGCCGCTCATGAACGATGCGGCATAGTCTGCATCTATTTTAATACTCTATGAACCCTATATGGTGTCGTCTTAATGGCATAGGAATTTAAGATTTTAATTCCACGAAAGGCATACAGCTTGTAGAATGAAAACGCTAAATGCAAATGCACCTGCATCTCGGGCTCAAAACTATTGAGAAATTTTTTTAAACCTAAACATACCCTGCCCTCCAGTAAAAAAATTGAAGAAGACATTACTTGCTATCAAATGAGTGCACGAAAGTATATGTTTGCTTACGGTCTATAAAATATATTGGAATTTGTAAGGGGCATCGGAAAACTAAAGAAAAAATGTGCCGAGTGAGGGTTTTTTTCAGTAAACCAAAAAGACATCCGCACAAAACCGGCCTCCTGATTTACCTGATATATCTTGGGATTATGCTCCTAGATCATAAATGTTACAATTCTGCGCGGGTAATAATCCAAATTTAAACGGCCCTTTAAAATATTTGTTAACATAGCATACGATCGAGCACGGACTGTAGACCCCGATAACAATGGCACAGTTTTCTCATGGCAGTCACGCATAGGCTTTCAGTAACCCGAGTTTGTTTCAAATTGGTACAAGATCCTCCACCCGTACCCCCTCCACCCCTCCAACCAATATTATTCCGATTTCGCTCAGCGGGATAAAGTAAGCAGAAACCATCCAACAAATTGGGATATCCTTGAGTCGCACGCATATGCAAGTGCTTCGATTACTCCGATTTCGTTCTGGTGGGATGCGGAGGTTCCGGCCACAAAGAGGTCAAAATAGCTCAACTCAGTAGAACGACAAACCTCTTGACCCAGGACCAGTACGTTCTATCTAAGCTCACTACAGATAAGGGGCTAAAGTAAGCGGAAACCACTTAACAAATTGCGACATAATTGAGCCACAAACATAGGTAAACGCCGAGTTTACCAAGTGACTGCGGAAACTTACGTGTCAAATGGTAAACCGGAGACCAGAAAACTTCTCTAAAGGTCTACGCCAACGGGTGCTAGCAACAGCAAAGGCAGGAGCTATTCGGCTAGCACTATGTTGTCAGAAGACGCTAGTACAAGCGCTTTGTCTTCCGTAGCCAACGCCAACCCCAGATGGTAATCACACGCCGGCCAAACTCCCTGATGACAGTGGCTCACTCCGCGTACTTGACAGTGATGAGCACTTCGCGTACTCGATCTACAAACATCGCTCACACCCTACCCAACCTCCCACAGTCCCAGTGACCATGACATGCCGACTGCTCCATGCGGACGGCGTGGGAACGATGAGTGTTAATAACCAATTAGGCACTTACAAACCCTGCCAACTTCTTATATTTTTCTTCCTTACGTGACTGTATAGGTCTGATCATTAATTACCAAAAATATGGGTTTCCCGATTTGTCTTTTAAGCGTAACATGGCAATATTCACAGGACTCAAACTGGTATGCATTTGAAACACAAGTCGATTGGCTGCGGGTAAAGCTGAAACTGATTTTTCTGCTTGTCTTTCATCCACGCCTGCTGCTCGAATAGTTTTTGTTTCAAATGTCAACTGCACCCTTAAGTAAATCTTCTGCCTCTCTCTCCGTCTCTCACGCCAATGTGACATAAGGATACTCAGGTACTCCAGCGCGAAGGTTAAAGGTGTTTGCTAGGATAGGTGTACATCTGACCGGACGCTTTAAATACCGCAGTTATCTAAATACTTTAATTGGCTCGAGAGCCCTGTCCGCAGATGATGATCAACAAGACTCATGAGCCTGGCGCTAGCTTTGTTATACAAAACGCTCAGAAGTACATCTATCTTTCCTCCCAGAAAGTGTTCATTGACTTGTAAGGTTTATCGATCCTAATCCAGTCAGAAAATGCAATAAATAGACTTGTTTAACAGTGAAAGACTGAACATGACTTGCACACTTCTCTTGAGAGCTCAACTTTCAAAGAAACGCATAGCCCAACATCTGGCAGCGCGGCGAAGAAGGATGCGATCCCCTTTAAAGCCGGTAGCGAGGTTATATATATATATCTAGCCCTAGTCCAGACGGCGACCTCGAAGGTAATTAATAGGACAGTCAGCAGAGTGCAAAGTCCTCCATCTGGAGGAAAGAGTGGTGCGTAAGTGGGAGTGCCTGCGTCAAGAGGAGCACAGGGATGCTGATAGAGGCACCAAGGATTCATGACTAATGGTTTGCAGACGTACGCGCGAAAGAAGTTGAAAGTGCTAGAGCCTAAACAACCAAAAGGAGAGATAAGGTTAACTAACTGTCTCAACGGTAACTCAACGGTGACTGGCTCTGCTGCCAGCAAATACTCATCACGGTCCTGAGCAGCCAATTAAAGGATATTTGTGGGTCGACTGCAGAAATTGGCAGATATTCGCATTGAAAGGACATCCAACATTAAGCTTGGCTACGCAGTTGTTTCGAGGTCTAGTTTCGAAGCCAAGACATGCAAACCTCTGTCCCCACGACGGGATGATTCCCAGATAAGTCGAATGGTGCTTAATTTGCAAGATGATAGTTTCTTTCGATGTGACGTCATTTTCCACCTTGAGCGCGCAATCTCTTTTAGTTGAGACCGTAAGAACAGTATACTTAAGCAAACACCGAATAAAGACCAGGCGTTTTCTTGGTGTTTAGCTAATGCAGCTCAAACGTTTCTTTGTGCTTGACGAAATTCCTAGGAACGCCATTGGGATCATCCTTGTCCAGGCCTATTTTTGAAGCCGTATTACAATGATCAAAGACACTGGCTGTAACCACTACCGATCAACTGCAGACAACGCGACACTCAAAAAATGATAAGCGAATCGCTCTATCACCATCGAAGGCCACGTTTAGCGGGGGTGTTTGAATCTTAATTTAGCTGTAGGTTTGCGTTTAGCTTCAACGAGGGGCTTGAGCTAGAGCTCGAAAAGCTAACCTCTCTCCCTCTCTCTCTCTCTCTCTCTCTCTCTCTCCCTCCTCTCCATATATATATATATATATATATATATATATATATATATATATATATATATATATATATATATATATATATATATATATATATATATATA
>WEDG01002570.1:0-210571 GCA_017591395.1 Schistocephalus solidus
CCTCAGTGGGTCCCTCAGCGTCTTATGCGGTTTCTGGCATATGGACTTCTGTGCCATATAGCATATATATATATAAGTAGTGAAAAGAAGGCATCCCAAGAAATAAAGTTTGAAAGTTGAATACGTTCTATGGGAAATGGAGCTTTATTGTGTAAATTTTTCAACACCGGTTCTCCGGGTCGTCGTCAGACGCAGGCGGGTAGCAAATGTGGCAAAAACAGTTGACATCGTAATCACGCGAAAAAAATCGATACTGGCGTGAACATCGGCACCATTGAGCGGCCGCCGTGTGTATCAGCCTGTCCTGATTGAGTTCTTGTTTCTTCCATTTCTCCTTGAGATGTCTGTACGTCGCATCCAACTCGATATGTCTGTTGATGCATGACTCATCTTACTGCATCGCCTCGAGGAACTCTCGACCTTTCTTGGAGGAACAGGCAGCGACAATCCGAGTTTTATCCCAAGCGAAGGTGTGCCCGGTGTCTAGAGTATGCATAGCTGTTTGGGACAGATGGTCCCGCCTCTTTACTGCCAACTGATGTTCATAGATGCGTGTAGAGGCGGATTTGCCTGTCTGACCACAATACACGGCATCACATGCTTCACACGGGATCTTGTAGATGACTTCTTTCTTATCCAAATAGTTGACCCTATCCTTAGGGTGGACAAGCTGGGTACGCAAAGTAGTTGTCGGTTTGTGCGCCACATGAATTTGGTGCTTCCTTAGGTGTCTTTCGACGAGTTCAGACACATTCTTGATGTAAGGAAGGGTTCGCCATGTATTTATTTTTTGGCGCCTCGTTAGAACTACTTGGTTCCTTTTCTTTCGATTTCTGTCCTTTCAAGTATCGGCGTACAAAAATCCTTAGGGTACCCGTTCTGCGAAAAATAATTCACACAAGTAATTCAGTTCGATTCGATAGCCTTCTTCATCGGAGCAATGTGTTTTTGCTCGACTGAGTAGACTGTTGACGCATATCTGTATATGTAGCTATATGTATTGTTATAAGGCAGTGAACCGACAAAGACAAGGAGACCGAATGGCCATTTCTGGCTTATTAGCCGTCGATCAGCCAGTCATACCCAATCCCAAGTGTGGCGCACCTGCGATTCGAACGCGCGACCTTTGGTATTTGAGCCGAACGCTCTACCATTGAGCCACGGGCCTGTTGTTTTGTCGGTTGTGATCGGGAATATGATGATAGTGTGGCTCACCGATCTGCTTTAGGAACATTTATGTTCCGTTGTGCCCTGGTAGAGCGTTCGACTCAAATACCAAAGGTCGGGTTCGAATCCCAGGTGTTCCACACTTGGGATTGCATATGACTGGCTGATGGCGGCTAATAAGCCAGAAATGGCCATTCCGGTCTCCCTGTCGGGCCTCAAGGTGATAGTGTCTAGGGTAACAAGCTAAATAAACTAACCTTCTTATACTCTTGCTTTTTCTGTCAACGGGCGTCGGCAGCACCAAGGACCCAAACGGCCCAGCAGTTTAGTTCGGCTCATAACTCGCATGTGGCGCTGAATCGGTTTGCTATCAAGTGAAGGCTTGTGTGATTGTTGGTCCTTCTTTGTCACCTGTATTCGATTGGCTCGAAAGATTGTTGCTCTTGCACTTACAGCAAATTGCCGTGCCTACCGACACTATGTAGGGGTTTGCCAGGCACCTGCGTGAATTCTTCAAAGTCTCCCTGTAGCATCCTTTATATTCCTCTTGCCAGCGCGCACATGTACGAGCTTTTACCTTGAAGTCATTTCGGCAAGCAATTAACAATCATTCCCACTACATATCCGAACCATAAAAGTTTGACACTCGTTAGCATACAAGAAATGTATAATAGGCAGTCGATTACAGGGCCCGAGTGTCTGGGATTTGTTCCTGCGATCGGATAAGCAACATATTCTAACATTTAAGCGGAAATTGTGGGATTTTTATGATTTTTCTCAAACATTTGTTCAGGTTTCCACTTTGAAGCAGAATAACGCAAGAAAGACTGCTGTATGCATCCCCAATTTGATGTATAAGAGTTCATAACACCAGTCGAAAATATAATTTTGAACCGTCCAAAAATCTGACTGATTTTGGAGAGTCGGGTTCTAATCACGTTGTCTGCATTTATGTTCCTTGAGATGGCTCAATCCAGTCAGTAATTTTGTACTGATTCGAAGGAATTTTCACTGACAGACACCATGAAGTGGGTGAATCCTGATACTGGCACCGGTTGATTACAAGCTGCCCCGTATTGACGGCTAGATCGAAATTGGTGAATACAGAGGCGATGGACTTAGGCTAAATTGGATGTACGCTTCAATTTTGATTTTCAGTGAATAGTTGTCCGTGAAAAGGAGGTCATGTAGCATAGCTCTGAATGCATGCTCAAAATTTTGAATAGCTTCCCGTGGGTTTGGTAAGTGATCTGACATTTAGTCCGATCGCCACAGTAAGAGTTATCAGCATGACGATGAGTATGGGACTGAAGAGGGTTATGAAAATATGCGGCCTCATTTCTTCCACTTCTTTTTTAGAGAGTGTCACAGACGTGCCCATTGTCTCTGACTTAGAAAATCATGCTCTGACGATGAGGTCTGACCATCGGCGTTAAAATTTTGAAACAGCCGAATGTCATGATTATTTTTCATTCGTTTTCGGTTCAGAATGCCAAACGGTGCTCATAGCTATATGACGATATTAGTTCAGCTCGTTCTTATCTCTTGTTATTTCTCCTGAAACTTCGGCGCTGCAGAAGCCATATGTTTTCAGAATCTACGCTGTGTTTCTGGACTAGGTCCTTTGCCTAGTGCAAATTCAGACAGTAAAGAAAAAGCGGGCGCAAATATTTCGTCAGATCTACGAAAGACAGAGATGCGAAGGTGATCATCGCAGCTTTAAAAGTTTCCCGTTCTCCTGTACAGGTGGATAGTGATAATGTACTTGGAGTTCTTTAGAGTTTATACACTTCCAAACTGTCTTAAACGCGGTCATTCTCTTTAGGGGTGGGAGACAACAAGCCAGCATTCTGAGCTTTTCCGGTGAAGGTATTTGCATTGACCTTATCTCTGGCAGGAACGACAGATGGTCAGAATCCCTACTGAGTTGAGGACTTCTTCGCAAACCAAAGATCAGCATTTGAGGTGGCACGTACTGGCTCTTTTCAGCAATCCAGAATGTGTTATTTCCACGAAAAGGAGATTGTTTCGTCAAATTTGAGTTTCAACGCAAGTTATGTAGGCTGAGAGTTGAAGACAGTTTTGAAGGGTTAGAAGAAATTTTTCCTTTAACTGCAGTCCTCGTACCTCTGGACGTTCTTTACCTTACGTGCCAACGAGTTGTTCTGCATCTCCTTCAGGTTTTGCGCAAGTTGATTCCAACATGAGGAGAATGCAGCTTGGATGGGGGCAGGCCTGCTAGTTGGCATGTGTATGTGTCGCTGATCGTCCTCGAATTGAAATTGCTGGGTTCTTCATTGGTACCATCAAACACATCTTTTTAGGTGTGCGTAAGCAACGACTTCCATGAGAGGAGCTAGACGGTCTTTTGCGGTCTGCTCCATTTTATTTTTAAAGTTCCCCTCCAGGACTTGTACTTGCTATTTTGACTGTTTTTGCAGTCTGTATTCAGTGTTACGGAGACGGGAACCGCAATGGAGTCGCGGCCCAAGGCGAAAAGAGCACATGACGACGCACACTGAAACAGACTAAGCCGGCTAGGGAAAGGCATGCGGGAAACCAGACAGCCAATCAGTGTGCGCCGCCGTACCGAGTACGCGTGAAACCTCTGCGCATGCGTGGTGCCCAAACTTTTGAGAAATTCTCGCAAAGGGAGTCCAGCGTAAAAAGCTACCAATTAACGTAAGGCACGTCGTAGGCCAGAAGGTTCCCGAACGTTCTCCACGATTTTCAAGCCATTGACCGGAACGTTCGAGAATGCCCCGAACTAAAATAAATAAGCGATAGTTGATGAGCTATAGATTCCGCTATTTCTGTCGGCATAGAATAAGGTGGTCTTTCCAGAAAGCCATTTTACCTTCTCTTCTATCACACCTGGCGGGATAGAACAGTTAGTTTGATTGTCAATGTGGGCAGCTTCCTTAGCACTGTCTTACCTGGAGGTTGTCTCCAAAGTTTAATTCACAGCCTTATCTTTTGAGACGGCTCGGTGATGAGCAGTTCGTTACTTGACACCACACAACGCCTTAATCATCCTGCTTATGAGTGCACACTTATATTGTCTTCTTTTGTTTTTGGAGGAGAGCAGAAAACGGTAGTGGCGGTAAAGACGTTAGGCGATTCATAGGTCTCTACCAGAAGTTCACTTTGTTGCAACTGCCCAAGCACTCATTCCTCGGTGGCGTGATGAGGGTCGGCTCGTTCATTCAGATCTCCAAGACCGAGTGCCTTGCTGAACTTTGGAAAAGACATTAGGAGTGCGTGCAGGTATTTTTGATAGTTGTGCTTTACATAGGTGTGACAGTGAAGACAGGAGCAGCAATCTATGAAACCAATCGGATTCACCGCCCCCAACACCAACCTGGTGGCATGATACTCACCGGTGCCCCGGTCCAACACCGCCAATACCCAAGCCCTCTCAAGATACCCGCGCCGTTAACGCACCTTACGTCCGCAAAACGGCCTGGTCGGACACCTTCGGACGCAATGCAACAACAATTCGACAATTTTACATTCTGCGTCAATATCTTCCTACCCTACTTCGGACCCACCGACGGTCATCACTGGCACAAATTCCCCACTCCGAACATCGTAGGAACCACATCCCAATATTTAGCACCTGACCCCTCCACCAAAACCATCATAGCCGTCGCCACCACCGCTGTCACCACCACCACCAGCGGCGATGGGGACTCGAACTCGCACATTCATCTCACGCATCGGTCTGATCGGTCACTTGCGAATCCACTTGGGATCTAAGCTGACCTTTCCTTATGTTCTTGTGTTCTTGTTTGGTGTCAAACAACAGTGCGTGGGCCTGCGCCCTCTCCCATCTATGGTCTTCTTGACTCTGACTTGACACCGGGTCTAGATTTGGGAGTGGAACAGAGAGGGAGGTAGATGGAGCGAAAGTCTTTTCTCCCTATAATCCAGAGCAAGTCACCGTCCTTGAAGTAACATTTTGTGGGGTATACGGTGGACGTCGTCAAAAACGACCATCAAATTATTGTGTGTGACTTGTCATCGTGAGGTGCGGACGCTGGTTGTGGCTCCTTTTGTTCTACGGCCTGAAAGTTTCCTTATACTGCGATGGACATTGATTGCATTCAGTATGGAAGTCAATCTTTTGGCGATATCATCTCTGGTGGCGAAGACGAATCCAATGCCATTCGCTTTACAGCCCGAATGGGTGCTGATGAAATAAGGGGCTTTGAGCAAACTAAACCATCACTTATTCGTAACCCCTTGGAATTTGTGTGGAAGAGTTCGGTTTAATATTAAGTGACCTGGAGTTGATACATCATGCTGACGTGGGTGGGGAACTGTAATAAGAACTCGCTCATAAACTGAGTCCACTCGTTGTGCAGATGCGGGAAAGTGGTTTTGAATATTTGAATGAACAGCAAGGCAACTCTTTTTTCACCGTCCAAAAAACTTCTCGCTCAATGGTTAGAGCGTTTGGATTTCTAATCAACGGGTCGCAGGTTCAGGCCTCGGGTGAAGCACCACCTGGGGTTGGGTATGACTGGCTGATGCTGGCTAATGAGCCAAAAATGGCCCGTTCTGGTCTCCCTGGCCTTTGTTGGCATTGCTAATCTGCCTCTACTAATACTACTAGCTGCTATGCGGCTGCTGACGGGGTTCGAGAATGAACCCCAAGGCAGAATGGGACGAGCTACTTCCGGTAACGATCGGTGAGCGTTCATTAGAGTGTCCACATTACCTATCTAAACCGGCCAGACAACGAGCCCGTGCCTCAATGGTTAGGGCACTGGACCACAGATCCCGGGCTGATGATGGCTAATGAGCCAGAAATGGCCATTCTAGTCTCTACTGATTTGGTCGACATTGTTAGTCTGCTTCTCGCTTAAATCTACAGAAACGGACTGCTGTACCGTTGCAAAGATTTGGCTGTTGGAAACCAGATCTCAGGTCATAGATTTTGTCTGATATTCGCCATTTCAGCTCAAAAACTACTGAGATGACAACTATCTCCGTCTGTGTCTAGAATTCTCGATGATATGTAATTATTTGTATATCGTTATATTCGATCGGCATCTGTATTCTTATAAGTGACAGTTTGACCGTCGACATCGACGACGTTCACCACACGCCGCATGAAATGGGCACAGCATCAGTGACAGGGTTATACATTTTTTGTAGTGAGGCTGACTTGCGCAGTATATTCTGCACTCTCTCCTCCATCACGCGTCAGTCTCTGAGAGCAAGACAAGGTCAAGGTAAACGGTGATGGGCTCTGGCTCTAGAAAAATTTCATGATGAGAGTACTTCCCGATAAAGCGTGTATGTACAGTGTTTTCGTCAGTCGTCACCATCTAACCGTTAAGTTGACGGCTGGGGAGGCCGAGAATCCCGTTTTGAGTGCTAAGTCCAAGGAATTTCAGTACAACGCTTGAATCAAACATCCATGGAATCTTTTCGTGCGCTGTCAACGGTCTTTACGTAAGTATTCATCGCCAATTTCTTAAATTTATGGTTTGATCTGACAATATTCTAATTATTATTTGTCATTTATCATTTAAAAGTCAGCCAAATCATCCTGTTTTTAATGAATTATCATTTTTATTTTTTTGAAACAAAATCAATTCAAAAACATGCTGGCATCGCTGACAAAACACGCCTCGAAGTAAAAAGCCAAAGAAGGTGAGACGAAAAGCCGTTCATGAGCTTCTTCATGTAGAGTTAGTCATATATCCTGGATGACCAAGTGTAAATGGGTTTAAGAAGACAGATATAGGGCGAGGGAGAGCGTTGAGGGTTAAGAGTCTTTGTGTGAACATGACAGATCTAATCGTCCAAAAATGTTATCTTCACGAATGCCATGTGCTGCTCGCAAAAACTGCAAGGTAGCGAAATAGGAAAGAAAGAACCCTGGGTACAGTGAAAACCTACCAAAATAATTTCGAGTGTTGATGTCAAATGTAATGACACTCTTTCTCTTGGATCCATTAGGGTCAGTGATACTTAATAAACAGGTCTTCGTAGTCTAAGGACCTTTTTAAAGAATAATTGAATGCAAGTCAACACAAGGACGTATCTAAAGCGTTGAGAATACCTATTTTTAAACAGGATACCTGCACACGAATGTTGGAAACTCTTCTGCGTATCTAAGATAACGTTTTTCAAGGCTACTTGCCTTTTGAGTAAGTATCGATCTCTACTTTCCATTTATAAATTTCCAGATGAGAATTCAAGTAACTTTCAACATTGCAACCTCCGAAAGGTGTCTCCTTCACAGTTTTGTTAAACAGAAACCATACAGAATAGAGTGGAAAAGAAACCTCAGAAGCGGACTGGGTGTGGCTGAAACAACCGGCTACTTACGTCTGACAGTATTTAACAAGGTCGCTTCAGCAGGCCTCACATAGCCTGTTCATTAAACCGAAATTCCCTTACTGTTTGCTGGCGGATGACGCTTATTCGAGTCTAGACATTTTTCAGGCCTATCCAGTAGACCTAAAACCCCGGGCTCATAAAGTCGACGTTCACCACGTTGGTTCACTTTTTTATTGAGCTAGCGTGAAAAGGACAAAGAGGCGAACCCCAAGGTAAGAGCTTTTAAGGCACCGATATACCTGTTTACAGAGTGTCTGCTAAACCATCGCATTAGGCATACTCCAACGGAAGAGTTGAGTGTTTTGCAACTTCATGAGAATATTTTAAGAACTTCTGTTCTCATTAAGGTTGAGGTGGCTGCCGCTGTGCAGCATACCTTTCTAGCTTAAGTCAACAAGTGGCAATCCATTTTGCGGAAATATGCAAGACGTTAGCAGTATAATAAAACCTGCATGCTTCTAGTGGATTCAGAAAAAGTATTGGCTTCCACGTTAATTAAATTACCGCGTATAAATTTTTATTTACAATCAGGTCCATAACGAATGCGCCAGCCACTCAGGTTATTGGAAGTGGGGCAGACCATATAAGAGCTCTTTATCAATAACCCGGCTTCTCCATCACTAATATCAAGTGCTAGAACTATTTCTTTGCAGAATTCAGTTAAGATGGACCCGTCTCACACCGTGCTTTGTTGATTTGGCGAAATTTTTACGTTTGTTCATCCACTGTGTGACCGTCATTGCCGACCATATCAACCGTATATCCCACTGCATGGTGCGCGCAGGGACGGTAATTTGTACGTGAATTAGTGTATAGCGATAGCAGACGTCCACACCATCTACCGCATTCTATCCTCTTCCTCACCTGGGCACAGGTCAAGAAGTCTGGAGGTGGGATGGGGTACAGGTGGCTGGCGTGGCGTGAGCGTGCAACATGGCTTGTAACCACACTGCCCCATGTGTGGCGTTCACTATTGCCGCGCGCACTCCTAATCACGCCTGTTGTGCCTTGATCTGACCTCCAGGTTGATCCAAGGCATCTGCCACATGATCCGTAATAGGCGCATGTGCATCCACTACCGCGACAAACATTATCGTACCACCTCAATGATTTTAGATCACCATAAATATTTTACTCTCATATAATAAGTAGGCAGTTGTAATTTATTCGCTGAAGTAAATTCGAGCGGTGTTGAAGACTTGAGCTAAAAGGCAAAACATAATTCATTATTGCGCCCTGAAAACAGGCTCAGTTTGATGGACATCATTCTCCCGTGAAAACAGGCTCAATTGATGGACATCATTCTCCCGTGAATATTAATGATTGCAACCCGTAAAGAGTGCAGCCGTATCTCAGTCACCGGCTTAACTCGGGCTCAAATCTCCGGTCTTCTGGGCAGGCGGCTATGGCCGGGTGACAGTGCCACTAAGGCTATAGGGGTCACCGAAGTCTACATAGTTTTTTTAGCGTTATTTTCTTGTAAAAATTCAAATTATTTTGAAAAAAAAGCTTTTTAGAGGACCGAATGTAGGAAAATTGCGCCGCATAATCGTTATATTATTTGGGGAAACACTATTTTTTAAAGGAAAATGCACTCATTAAAAACGGTGTCAAAACGAGCACAAAATCCATGAGATTCCGAGGCAGCTTGGAGTCCTAATGACAATCAGTACGGTCATTGAAAAGTAAAGGTTTCGAAGATTAGAATTGGGTATTACTGGTTCATTTGAATTTACGGTACCCCAGACGGTTTATGTGGGAATACATTATATGCACTGAAATATTTATTTAACAACTGTTCCAGATCAAAACCACTTTGTCCCTTGAATTTCACCGTGCTCAGGTTTAAGCAACCTCCACACTTCTGCCCTACTTTTGAAAATTGGTCTTTCCCTTTTGACTAGTCTTCGATGTTCTTAACTTAAATTACAGCCACGCATATGCAACTCTGCATTAGAGATCTTGTGCGGATATTTGCTATTTCCATTACCTTCGTGTGGAAATGCAGACGAGGAGTTGGTAAATCTTGCGACACACTTATCCTTGCATGTCATGAGTTAAATCCATATTGGAGGATCGACTGAGTCAAAAACTACATGGAATACCAGCTGGAGGTGGGGGGAGATGAAGGAGGAGGGTCATTGTCAACCTGGCGGATGCATGTAACACACCCGTCTTTGGTGAATTCCCTCCTTTGATCGAAGTCCTCCTTCCTGATCAGATGATTGGATCACCTCCTCAGTTAGTCCGTGCAAGAAGTGGCGCTCTACCCACGTAATACGTTACTGACCGAATACCCTGAAAGAGGCCTCAAATTTTCAGGTCCAACTATATCCTTCAGCTTTAAATATCTAAGGTACTCTGTCGATTCCTTGAACTAGTCACCTTAAATAATTGCTAACACCGTATTACAAATAAGATAGGGAAACATTATATCATGTTTGCTCCCGTTGCCACCGGCTGTTGCATAAGAACGGCCCTCTTGGAACCGCTCGTTGCAAAGCACTCTATACAGGGATAACCGAAACTCGATTTGAAACCATTGAGCCACAGACCTTGATAAATTGTCGAATGCAGAAGAAGATACGGTCGTGATTGAACATGTGACCCCCCTTAGAAGACAGATTACAAGGCCCCCTGTAATAGGGGAATTTTAACAATAATGGTCTTAGGATGAGATAAACAAACCCGACATATGGACCATTCCAGGGAGCAAAAAGTAAAAAATTTCATTGACGCCAGTAACTTGCTTAATTGTATGCATAAAGCGGGAAAACGAGAGGCACGCAACAGAAAATACGGAGACGAGGAGCTGTAAATTGGAGGAAATAATTAAAAATCAGGACATTGGTTGGATAATCCAGGTGAACCGCCCCAAGACCATTATAACTAACCCAAGTTAAAAGAGAGTATGAAGGATATACTACTCAATCCGACTTTCATGATGACCGCAATGGGAGGGCGTTGGTAGCCTTACTCTTAACCCTAAAAGTTTATATCTAATACTGAACTCCTAAACCTAACTCTAGCACTAACCTCTAATCCTATCCCTAAGCCTTACGCTAATGCAAATGATACCACTTAAGGGAGGCGTATAGGGGAGGAAGCGAAAGGTAAAATGGGAATTTACTGAAGTCAGCCCAACTTACATTGTTAGGTATTTCCAAGAATTAAAAACTAGGTGGGGCCAAATATCCCAGCATGACCGCAGCTATGCACGGTGTAACCTTTGCTCACGTGAAACTTCAAGTTAAACACCGGTTCGTATATAGCCCTTGAGTTCATGAAAATGCGAAATTGTCGTCCTCTGGTAGTTACTGTAGTGTATACCCTCAAGTACCTATTTAATGAGTTTTGCATAAAAATTCCAACTAGGATGATTCAATAAAATTTACTGACCAACACAGTTTGTACATTCCCGGCTAGCCACTTGGCCATAGGAAGCAAGCAGTACGCGCTGGCGGAGTGAGTCCGCACGGGAGAGTGCAGCTCGTGTTAGTTCGTATAGTCTTTCGACAAAGTATTGAACTGGTCCCAGGCAGCTGCCAAGTTACTCTTTTTGTTTCGGGTTGCATTACTGGGAAGACGACACGGAATGGCCTGGGCGGTTTAAGGGATCGCTATCGCTCCCTCTATAGAAACCTTCGTTTTTTTGGAGAAACGGACAACAAGGGTTAGATCAGAGAATGCTGGGTGTGGAGTACCTCGTACACACAGGATCTCCTTATATAATTTTGCTCACTGGTCATTGATGTCTACCGAAATGTGGTTTCCGTGTACATAATAGTTTCTTGGAGTCACAGATGCCGACTGGTAGCTGGGGAGATTAAAGTAGAAGTGAGCACAAGGTTTATCGACACGTTTGGTGAGAAGCATCAGTACATTGGAACGACAAACAAAACGCGAGTTCCTCCCATGACACCCGATATAACAACCGTTTTTTTTTTCAAGCGTTAATCGAGGTTCTGAATTCCTTGTGAAACCAGCATGCGTGGTTTTGGCAAGCCGAGTCATATGAGACCTCCTAGTGTTTGAGTGAGCTCGATGGTTGACAGGGATGAATAACAAGCATAACTTTCGGCGCGTTCTCGTGCATTTATGTATAAAATAGAAGCCATAAATAAAGACGTTAAAATGTACATTTATGCAGTCCAAACGTTGAAACTCCTCAAAAGTAATCTCAGTGAAAATAAACATAACTGCATTCGGACATTATTAAGGGATTGTTCTCTTTACCGGCCAATGAGACAAGTTAATAAATTACTCAGGTTTGACGTCTAAGGCGGAAGGAGCACCCTGGCCAATTCTTCCAACAGTTCCAACACCAGAAAAGCATGTTATAGCCAAGACCAATTAAATGTAGTTTTGCATTTGTCTTTCTTTCATAGAGCGTTTTTTCCGTAGGTATTAAAACCATTCACAAGCCTCAGTCCATAGTCGAACGCGGCCTAATCTAAGCAATATGCCACTTATGTCAGGGAATGAAATGAGTACTAAAGTTCTAGTAACCTACCCTAATGTGCAACGCAGCCCGAGCACTGGCTAAAATTAAGCCAATCAACTGCCAGCAGGAGCGTACCGATGACGATCCGACCGAGGCGATCGGACATGCAACTTCGCCGTTCTAATCCTCTAGCACTGTTGGTACCTGACAGCACGCTGTAGACTTACTTTTCGATCGCATCCTATTAGAGGTAAATGAATTCCAGGAACGATCTTCTTTGTAGTTCCGAAGCTTGACCTGAGATCGTCAGCCCCGTTATTATCGGCATTAGGCAATGTCCAGGGTGATAAAAGTTGTGCGAAAAAATCACCTCCGAAGTGAAGGGGAGAGTGGTGCAAATGAAATTCACAGTGGTAGATAGAACCAAATATACATGTCTGCTTCATAGTCAGCTAACGTATTTAAATGATACTTTTTTGAGTAAAAGCCTTTGCAAGAACGTACTTTGCGATCCAACTCATGGAACAAAGGATAGTTCGGCGTGCAATATGCGATCGTACTACATGCCAACGTAACCCCAACTCTATCCCTTGTGCTCGATGGGGTTAGAATTCGTCACCGGGTTCATAGGGTCACAAAAAATAATTCTTTGGTGGTAGGAGGACTGAAGTATCGGATCAAATGGCAACTATTCAAGCGGCGACGATTTGAATGCCACGGTAGATTCAAAACACATCCGTTTTACGTTGATACTGAAAGATTGCGCAGAACGGGCCTCATTCTAACTCTCGTCGAGGGTCCGACTAAAAGTGGGTCAGGTTAGGTAAGAATGGTATCGCGCGTATTGGTCGGGATGGAGTAAAGCCACCGGATCTTGCAATCCGCACACGTGTCGGGGCAACAAACTACTGTGTGACCCTACTAACCCTGTCAACGAATGTAAACTGTAGTGAAAACAATGGGTAGGATAAGGATTACGGTTTGGCGCTCTCCTTTTCTTCGTTTAGTCCCGTTCATAAAAATCCTATTACCACCGGTTGGGTCAGATAATGCGTTCTTGCTAAAGCCTTTTTCAATGCCTAGAGGATTGTTTTTGGTCTCAAAAAATGCCTCAAAATCCCACGTTTGGACTTTCACAATAAATGACGACTTTTTGCCCGATGTCACGTATTTGGCCATACATATAAATAGCAGTATGTTTTCTTGCGTAGTACACGCTGAAACAATGCCCTTCGTTTTGTCGCAGTTTGTACCTTTGTCCTCAGTTTGTTAGCTTAGCAGGGCTACTGAATATTCCAATTCCTTCTCGAATGCATTGAAATGCGCAAACTCACTCCTCGTGGTACGGGTGTAGCCCTTATTGACCCTATTTATGTACAATCGAAATTATACATGCAAGTACATACAGACAACATAAAATACAGTTAAACATTTTATATCAAATGTGTAGTGGTACGATACACGCAGATTGAAATCCTGAAGTGAAGCTAATGGTTGGCTGAAGGTACTCTTGCAGTGAGAATCGTTGGTTATCAAAAATTAAGCAGGCTAACTGTCGTTTGAACATATCCACGGTATTCAACGTCATTATTTCGCTTGGAAGTGAGTTCCATGTTCGAGCCACTCGCTGACTGAAAGAAAGGTTTCGTTGATCCAGGCGCATACATTCGCGTTTGACCTTATAGGGACAACCGCGCAGGTAAGTCATGTTAGTAAATTCAAAGAGCGAATAGGCATGTCCATGGATAATTTGGACTTTCAATAGCAGGTCATATTTCATTTGTCTCTAGGAAAAAGGAAACATGTTACGTTTGATAAGTCTTTCTGGATATGACAGGGTCCTAAGACCTGTGGAGATAACAGGATTTCCGGGACACTGTTACACGCGCATGAACGAAGTTAACAGCACTACGTAATCACACATTACCTACTGTCATCAAATCGTCCATAGTGAATTCGTGTTAGCGAACTGCCATTCAGCTGTGAATCTTTCAGGCATGAAACGGCTGCAAGACCACTTTAGCCCTCTTTTCTAAACGCATCCATTGCTTTTATTGTCGGCCACTAATGTCAACTCCTTCCCTACAGACTAATTTCTTGGTTGAGCAGTAATAGGGTCTTCATGCCTATCTGATTCAGGATAGGCATTAAATCTCGTCAGCGCTTACTTCCAGCTGCCTGTGCACCCTAGCTAAGTTAAGCTTTACTTTATGTCCCCTTTAACCTGGCTGCTGTCCAAGGGAGCGATCTGTTGCAGTGAATAGCCCTTCACGTTGCTCCCTAAAGGGCAACAGTTTAGAGGCTGGCGACAAAGTAGCTAGCAACGAGAGCACTGGTAAGAAATCTTGAAGCTCTCCCAGAAATTGAGACATAGAACTGGAATTGGCCTTCTATTGGGGCAAGTACGCTTGATTTTGCTGACTATTTTCAATTCAAGCTATTTAAAGCTAGACAACCGTCACTGTCAATGACCGCTTATTCAGTCGTCTAACTCACTGGTATGGGGTCCTTTGAAGAAGACTGTCTGGCGCGCGATTTTCTTGAATTACTTATCCTTTCTCGCCTTCGGTTACGTGCAGAGAAACTGCGTCGGTTCAGTTGACCTTACAGTGGAAGTAAACGGATCAAGAATTGTGCCCCATGAGTATGCGTACTACTGAAGGGATAAGAAAGTAGGCAGCTTTAGTTCATGTTTCAAAGGTTTCCAAAGCACGTGGTACCGGACAGAAGGCGTAGCAGGATGTGGCAGGTTAGACTGGGCTCCAGCTCTCCGGCGCCTGCTTGGCTGGTCGCAGCAGAACCACGCGTAACCCTCCCGAAAGAGCCTTGGGCCCGAAGACTGTCATCGCTTCTGTCCTAACTGGTTTTGTGTATTTGCGCGCCTGCGTGGGTGAGCTCACTGGCGTCGACCTTACAGACGCGGCACAGTACACACACTCAACCACACAGGTTGTAATCCGTACAAGTTGCTGGCCCCACTGCCGCGTTGGATACACACATGTGTGAGGTCGAGTCGCCTAACTGCGGGCCTTGCTCCTGGTCACACTACGACTCTAAAGAGAAGCTACGCGATTTGACATGATGTTGGCAATCACCTTAGTTACCGCAGAGGGAGGACGGGGTGCGCGAAAGAAGACGCAGACAGCATTATCCATTGGTTAGGACAGTTTTTGACAAAACAAAACGCTTGGCTCAACAGCAGGCGTCCTGCAGTTGTGATCTGCGTAGTCTCGGGCAACATGTGTTTTGAGACGCTGCTGCTGGTAAGTGATTTAGTGAACATTTACTTTCATACAAATGCTTCCTGGGTGCAACTAACGGCACTGAATTTTCACATATAGCAGCATTTTATCGATGTAACTACGAGTGGGAAATTGACTATGAGAGGTTCGAGTGCGGCTTACCAGAATTGAACCAGTGCACATGGTCAGCTAGGCCATTTATTTAAACGTACAGCAGATTCCCTATTCCATAAAGTCAATTGAAAAATTGGAAATGTGTTTATTATTTAAACAGAGTGGTTACATAAAGTGGGACTGTGCAAACTAAGCTCAAGATACTTCAATCGCGTTAAAATACTGGCTTTTGAACGAGCCTCTTTCCGACCGCCTGCAAAAATCAGACTCCGTACAAAATGGCTACTTAAGTAGTATGCATTTTCCTTAGTTATTTTCAATACTCTTTTAAATTAAAATATAATTTGTAGAAATAAGGCGCACAATAGTCTTTCATGTACTCCTTTGGTCTACAATTACGCCTTCGCCAAATGCCATACTGGAAGAAAGGGCATATTTCTTCAGTTTTAAAAACAATTTCTAAATTTCTGAATAATTTCGAACCCTACCAACTGTTACGCTTGGATTAAAGTTCTCCAAACCCCATGCTGTACACAGTCTGTCTTAGAAAAATCCCACATTTACCTGCACTATGAGGATGAAGTCACATAGTTATCATAAATTTTTTAGTAAATTTGAATCATGTTGTATAATTTGTAGACAACATTGGTTAATTGACTGATACGATGAAGTATAAATGGAAATTTCACGGTTTTTAAGGTCTGATAATTAGGAAGGTCTTTTAAAACCGAACGATACAATATCTTGAAGTAAAGATTTTGAAAAAAATAATTGGCTATCAAAGGAGTGCCAGAAAGCTTATTTTAGTGCGCGTTTTCTATAAAACATATTTGAAATTATAAAGGCGCTGACAACCAATAAGAAAAATGCAGGCTACTTATGTAGCCATTTTTTACAGAGTGTGCTCTGTGCAGTCAGTCGGACGTGACATAAATATGTTGGGCTTATGCTGCATGATTGTCAATTACAAACCTACTTTGGTACACTTTTTTAATGGAAAACATATTTCGAAATATCGGTTTGACATTTCAGGACATTATACATTTGCTGAATTAGAAAAACTAGGACTGTGGAGAGTCAGAGTGCGTTTTCTGTTGATTAGCGATCCACGAATATGTACCGTTTGGTCAAACTATGAACACTCGCAGGTGTGCTCACTATTCTGCAAATGGATGCGTACTGCCTTCTTCTTGATTGGCAAAGCAGTTTGATGTATCTAGCAGCCAATGGCTGCAAGCTTTGTGAATTTCCTACTTTCCGCAGTAGGCCTAACGCAGGGTTTTATTTGCGAAAATTAAGGAAAGCGTTAAATTCCTATTTTTCATTACGAACGTATGTTAGCATGCCTAGAAAAAATTTATAAGGAAATCGAGGATAAACGAAGGTGATAGTGAAAGGAAAGTAAGATTTTAAGGGCATTCGACTTCGTCAGAGGGTATTGAGATTCAAGCAGGTCTGCAATATGATTTCGGTTGTGCCAAGTAAGTGCATTGATGACCCACGCAGGTTCTTATTTCACATTTTAAGAAGAGCAGGTGTTTGTCAACCAGCTCGGTAACCCAGTAAAGTTGTACCCATTGATGGCTTCTGACGGAAACAGCCAGTGCTCTATGGGAAAATATATTTTTATAAGGAATATCCACTTTCGCCAGCATGTAGAATACTCTTGCCTGATATTGCAGCCAGCGAAAAAGACATTTTGAATGTTTGAGTCTGCCGTGTAGCTAGCTTATTAAAACAAATACTTCAGAAATGGCTATCCTACTCGTCACGCCTTTATCAGTAATACTTCGTTAATACTATTTGATAATTGATATGCACTCGTCTGCTAGGACTAACAGTAAGAGCTTCAGATAAAAAAAAATAGATGAGTATTCCATTCTGTAATCAAAAGAAAGTTGACCAATCACACTTACTTTGTGGCCTTAAGCGGGGCCATCTGTGATTGACGTAGTCCAGTACTGCTAAAAGCATGTGCTTTTTGTCAATTTCTAAACAACTGAGATCTGTACTTTGATAATATGTATGTTTCCTTCTAAAAAAACATGAAAAAACACCTTGTCACCGTCTTACTCTTGCGGAACAAAAGAAAACTGAGTGATGCTTCTGTTGCATAAGACTGATATTTTGTAGAGTCCCAAGCTTAACCTTTTTTTTCCCTTACCATAAAACTATCCCTATTTTCCCTGGAATTCAGCAGAGTACAGCGATGGCGCATCCTTATTTCATGTCCTATTTAGGAGGGGAAGGGGGGGGGCAGAACGTTTACCACATTTCACTGTCCAGCTGAATGCTTGCTACATTTGGAGCAGAAAAACAAAGTATTTACGTTTAATATAACCGACATGAAATTTAGGTGGTATGATATCATGTAGAAAGAGTAGCACCATCCTTTTTTGGAGGATATTTTTCTCATTCATGAGACAGAAGCATATAAATGATGCTTTAATACCCCTGTCTAGCCTCCTTGCATGTCCACTGGGACGTAAACAACGAACCTGGTAGGATTTGCCCTACTACAGTATCGATTTTCGTGCAATTCCTGCCTAATGCTGACCAACTCGCACTGATAATATATGCTCTGAATTATGTTTGCTTGTCAGCACGAAAAGGACACCAAAGTTTAAGATTTTTCTCACTTATTTAACTGTCATCACATGGTGTACAATCATGACTAAAAAGGTGTTAGAGATTGCAAAAAGGTCATCATTTATGCGGGACAGCGTTTATGCGCGACCTCATTCGTCACGCTCTGCTGACTTCCGAGGCGATGCTGCAGTTCAAGTTGTCTGCTGAGACGTGTTTACATGAGGGCCTTCAAGTCCCGGAAGCATTACCACCTTCCTACGGTTGACGCACTTGCACGCATTTGCATTTTAACTAGGCATACCCGGTGAACTGATTGATACTCTTCAGACTTTGATTTTGTACTATAGCTACGGAGGTGTTTTGCATGTCACGATTAAATCTATTTGCAGATTCAGTCCAGAAACGCATAAGGATGTTATAATGGATAAATTATGAATATAGCCTTGAAAAGGAAGTCTTCTGTGATCGCTGTTTGATTGAAAGACTAAGAAATATTTTGGATTATTTCCTTTTTTACAGAACACATTTAATGAATAGGTGTACACCAGGGTCAGACTTGTTCATTACAAACAATGGCGTTAACCAGTATCGGAATTTGGTGTACTGATGTGTCAGCTGGACTTGGAAGATAACAACATGGAGTATTTCAAAAGGAATAGGTTCACATTAAGGCTAAAAATTAAAGAGGTTAATTTTGAGAGAATTGAAGAACCGGTGGGTGCTCTTAAATTAAAGCCTGCTGATGTACTAAGAGTTATGACACGCACAGTATTCAGAACCATCTACAACATAATTTGTGGTCTTAAACCCTCACTATTACCAAAAATAGAAATATGTCTGAGAGTTCTCAGTTGCAAAGCAAAAACAACTGCACATCACTAATCCCAACAATTTGCATGGAAGGTAATATGAGATTTGTACAACAGCGGTTAGTTATAACCGGCAGTGAACTATAGGCCTATTAGATGCTTAAACCGAAGAGAGTGGTCTTATCTCGTATAGAAGCCTAATATTTGGAAGTTTGGGAAGTCCGTAAGCCCGGGATTGGCACATAACCGTCTGGTGATAGCAAACCAGACAGAAGTTGCCATTCTCCCCTCATGGTGCTTTCGGTTGTACTTTACCAGTGTCTAATTCTCGTCACCATACAGTCGCCTACGACATCTCTAGACCGAGGCAACACTAAACACCAGTAGTCCGCCGTGTACTTAAGATAGACGAATTGATGTCACGCACATGCAACTATACCCCTTTGAAAAGTCTCGTTTTTCAGTGCATGTGTGCATGTTTGTTGGAATATTTACGTAGTCAGTCCTTCCTCTCACACCTGGAGAAGGCTGTAAAGAGCTTTTCTCAGGGAATTATTTCTCCAAAATTGCCCTAATGTAAATTTTAGAGTGCAATTGTGGCAAAAGATTTTTTGTTAACTGTAGTTTCTCAAACAAATGTGTTGTTGTCATGTTCCCCACACAACTGTTCTCAAAACTTGCGAATTAATGTGCTATATTCAGTAAAAAGCTTTGGGTATACTTAAGCGCACGTTTTCGTTAGTAACCAAGAATACCGATTTTGCTAAAACTAATAAATCTCACACCATCGAGAGCAATTTCCGGAGAATTCTGCTTTCAGCTGGACGTGCGTACGGAGTAAAAACGTCGATTAGCCCGGGCTTATATGACCGGTGGTTTTGCATACGTACTGAGAAAATGCTGATAAGGTAGAGTCTATTTAAACTGTTTTTTTAGCATAAAGTTTTCCGTTTACTGATTGTGTTCTAAGGACTTCGATCTGCCTAGGGACTCAAAATTACTTATATTAGAAGGCGAGTCGCCCTCTGATCAACGAATGTTTCTCTGGCACCTTAACGTGGTTGATTTTCCTTCGTATGTTGCAGTTTTCAAAGATAAAACCACAAAAACACCTCTTTGTTTTATACTGAATGCAATGTTTCCATTTCACCTGTCAGATTATGCATTAAGCCTACTCGAAAGATTTGTCTGAGTATTGCAAGACGCAGTAACCCTCCTATCTACCGCCACAGCAAGAGAATTCGGCTGTAACCTAGATCTAGGGAGATAAATGAGCTGTTTTCTAATGACACTTGCGAGTGCAACTATTCGACCGGCCTTCAAAATAACCAGCAGTCATCGGAAATGGGTTAGATTGTAAGTAGAACGAGGAAAACACTGACCATTTATCCGATCCCGCCTACAAGCACTTAAATACTTCCAAGTACGTTGGTTGTGTTATTAAAAGTCTGGTCATAAGAGGGTGCTTTGACACCGAAAGAAGGCAGGCATCTCGGGAGCCTGGAGTGAGCAGGTGAAATGGATTTTTTTGCTAGATTACAAAGGCTTAAGTGTGACTTTTAGTACTTTTCACTACAATTAACCTTTTAAACCAATATAATCAACTGCATAAATAAAGATAAGCAGACATCACAGGGGGAAACCGTGTAGAGGAAGCATTGAGTATGAAAGGTTGGCTTGATGGTCACTTGTTTAAACAATAATCTTTTGCTGCGGCTCCATGTGCATTTACTCATTTACTTGCTCCTGTGGAGCAGGTTATATTGGTCGCACGAGTCAGCGCTTATCCAAAAGAATTAAAGAACACATCCCAGCATGGCTGAGCAAAGGGGAAGTCAAGAGCATAAAAGCGCCATCCTTGCACATCTTGTTAACACTGGGCATAGTGTGGATCCCAGCGAAGCTTTCCGTGTAATTTATTAGGTCCCACCAAACTACCCCAAGCCACTGGGTCAACGTCTACTAGCAGCAGCAGAAGCGACTGCCATTAGGTTGAGGAAGCTGGTCTGTTGTGCACAAAAGAACCTCGTACAAGCTCCATGCTTAGCTTGGCCAATGGCCGCTTAACTACATGCATCCCTCGCGCCATCTCTGACCTCCCCTTCTCCTAGAACGGCTCTACCAAACACTTACTGCCACCTATCACATTGTCTCTTTTCACCCTCCCCCCTATGCACATTCCTCAGATAACCCACACATATGGACGAACATTATCGATTTCATGTTTTAAATTTCTACTGCGTTCCAACGTTTTCCCTACTACTGTACTGGCCTGAAGAGAAGTTATCGAAAGCAGCGCGTATGCTCGCCAAGTCGTCTTTTGAATCATTAAATGGGAATTTTTGCAACTTTGTGGTTAATTTAAAATTTTCCTGTTTTCCGTATTCAGCAGGAAAACTCAATATACCTAAAAACAAACTGTTTTAATTTCAGCATGCAATAATTATCTCCACAATCATGAAACCTTATTGATTTGCATGGGCACTTTGACCAAAAAATAATTTTCTTGTACGTGCATGTTCTTAGGTAATAATATCAAGATTGCGGCACCGACCGAAAAGTTCAGGCTATAAACGGAGTTTCCTAACGGCCATCAGAGACCAGATCCCCTACGTACGGCGAGCACCTGGACCAACATTTGTACTGGAGACCTGAGACAGGAAATTTTCTACCCACCCGCACCCAACATGAGGTCTTTTAAAGTTTTTACGTCCTCTGAAATCCAGCTCCTCGGTGAGAATTTGTACACAAAATTTCGATGACTAATAAAGACGTAACTTTTGACTAACACACATTCCTTTAATTGCTAAGGTTGAACTCTAGTTGATATGCAAGGTGGTCCATGGGGAGCGCATATGTGTATCGGGGAGGGAAATATCAGTGACTTCAACATGACAGCTCGAACGTCGTATCCAACAAGGTCCACGGTATGCTCCACAGCATAGTGACACAGGGACGGTGACTTGCGTGTGAAGTAGACTAAAGTAAGGGTAAACTTGTGCCGCATCAACCTCCCCAACCTGGGCCAGGACTCATAACTAAGGCAGGAAGATGAGTGGTTAGAGGGCGCATGTGGCTGGCGCGGACGAAGTCGCCTCTAGGCGCGCCGTCACCATGCATCTACCGTCATAGGCCGACCTTACTCCAGCTCCAAACCAGGAAGACTGGGACTAAAAATCAGGCTCTGCAGCCAGCGAAAAGTAGAAGAATCAATCTTCCGGTGATCCGCGGGATGGCGTCCCATAGTAATGCATTTGTTCCTATCCCCGTGTCTTATCGTTGTATATATTAAATATACGGGGATATTTATCGTTTACAAAAGGTGCCATTCGTTTCGTCAGTACTATCGGATATTCCTGTACGAATTGTCCAATTGGCTTAGGCTTTAATCTCGTGGGAATGACTTCACTTGATTACTGAAGCCGTGTCCATTTGTTATCTTTGATACACATGGGCGAGCATCATCAGATAACAAAGTCCTACTGTAAGAGCATTTCATCAGCGGCAGAATTATGAACCATACATTAGTAAACAACATAAGTCCGTTAATGTTTTAGAATAAAATCGAACACACTCCCGTGTGCTTTGACGTTTGGGGAAATCTGGCTTCAGAAAGTCAAAAAATGGATCGAAAGGCTAATTTTATTTTATAAAATAAATTTCAAATACGCAGTTTAAATACAAGGAAGGCCTCCTTTCAGTAACTAGACGTAAATCAGCTTTTAAACCTTAATAAGCAAACAGGGCTTGATAGCCCAGCTCGTACCCTGTGGCTCAGCATACAAAAGTGTATCCAGTCAACAAAATGAGTTTTTCGGGTCATTGGTAAGAGTCCGATAAGTTTTTGTTTCAGGCGATATTTTGGCCCAGAATGAGACCTTAGGTGAACGTAACATAGGCGCACCAAAGCGAGAATGTGGAGAGTAGCGATAGTTCAATGACCTTAGGACTCCCACTATCTCTGCACTCTTAAATCTGTTGAGAAAAAAAATAGAAGAAAACAGTAAAAATTTCGCGTTCTGGTTCCGCGGTGTCCTTACACATTTGTTTTGTGCGCCTGGATTTAAACTACTTCCACGGGAGACACGCAGAAGTCAAGGTAGACAAGGATCTCGTTGAGGTCTTCGACTTTATCAGTGAGCCCTGAAAATGTCTTACACAGCGACGATTGCAAATATTGAACTAAAATATGTACGCTATATCCAGATTCAGGGAGTTTGGCCAAAAGTAGACCGACAGACAGTACTTCTCTTTGGTTTTCTTCTAAATAAAAATACCACCAGTAAACACTGGTGTGTTTTCCCTCGTCCTGGCGGATGGCCAAAGATAATTTGCTAATCTTGCGCTTGGTGGCGGAGATTTGCGGGCAAGTGGAAGACCTGATTAACTAGGCCTATGATGTTAGACCAAGTTTTTATATAAGGTGATAACTAAGACGTTGTCAAGAATGAAGTACCAGCTGAGCAAAAATGACGAACACCTTATGGTACAAGAACCACCTTAATCACGTATGGTTACTAAAGCACCCCAATAAGACGTGTAGTTTAGTGTGCGTCAGAAGCAATTTAGCTTTGTTCCCCAACCAGGTGTCTTCTTCGGGAAGTTATTCTGCCAGAGTTGTTTATTGGCTTCTTGTGCATGCCAGTTTAAACTTACTAATATCTGGAGATCGATTGGTTAGTTGCAGTTCACATTCGATGTTTAATTAATTTTTTTGCTTTCTAAGTCCCCACAAAACTTACGAATAATCACTTCGCATGGCTTGACGTCTCCTTATCATTGCAAAAGCTATTAGTTATAGCGCAGGGTGCCCTTGAGAGTTAAATGTACTAGAAAATATGAACATAAATGAATTCCCTTTTGGTGCATGGTGCCTTAGATCGAAATTTTACAATCACTTTTTTGTCCGTTTCATTTCAAATGGTTCTTTTCGAAAAGCACTAGGGGGACTGGTTTATCGGGCATTGCGCCTTGAGAAATAGGGGAGTTAAATGGAACTCTTAAGTGTAAAGTAAATTGGAGACCGCATATCCCGCAGCCGCCGTTCCTCTTTCATGTTTATTATCTGAATACCGAAAGAAAACTGACGGAAAAAAAGTAACCCTAATCTGACACCTCACAAAAACAATGCCGACACATAACTCATGTTATTAATGTATGCAGTCGTTAAACTCACTAATGCCAGGGAGAACTCAAAAAAACATTTGGTTTGAAAACTGAAATTGCGAAATTTGCACACTTATGTTTACGCTGAAGATGCAAAACTGGGTACTTACCAAGACAACTGACGTTCATATAAATGTAATAGAAATCTTGACATATTTCTTATAAAAATACCATCATTTAAGCTAACTAACTATGGTTTGCCTCCATAAGGAAGATAAGCATACACAAGGTATGCTCACACAAATCCTGATTATACGATGGAAGATAGCTGTTTGACTTCAAGTAACAGCTCCTGGCTTCAGGATGATGCTCTCAGGTGGACAGCAATTGGTTTTCGAGTGGTTCACCGAAAAGCATGAGACTGAAATGACTCTCTCCAAATCACTTACTGTCATCAACCAAGCCTACGCGAATTCGGTGTCAGAAAAACAGTAGTTTAACCTCGAGTACATACTGTTCACAATGTCGTCATCATTGTATGGACAATTCAGTCCTCAAAGAGCACTCTTCAGCACCACCAGTAACCAGCAAGCAGATATGCTCAAGACATCAACATTTTCTCTGTGGGTGTGGGTCGAACAAAATGATTCCACTGCATTATCAATAACGGTAAAATATTTTTCAGTCCTTCGACACGCAGTTAAGGCATGCCAGCAGTAGTGCTGAAAGAATATTGCTAAACACGTTATTGTTAACGAAAGCTGAATTCTTGATGTTTAAACGTCATCCGATAGCACGTAATTGCTAAGATGACTGACAGAACTTTTCAATTATGCTACAGTAGAGCAAAATTCGAGAAGGTCATGCTCATACAGGTGCCTGTACCGACAAGATACGAGAACAGGAACATCCCTCTAGTTGTGGACCTTCCGCAAATTTACAGTAAATTCAGTTTTTGTGTTGAGATTTGGGGGTTGGGCTCAAACCTAACGTTTGGGGTATTCTGACTATATAAGTAGCCACTGCGCGGCTGCCAGTGGGGCTCAAAAGTGAGCCCCAAGGCACAACGAGCCGAGTGAGTCCTGTTACCCATCTGTGGGCGCCTACTTACAATAGTTAATATTGCCAATCGAAACCGGCAAGACAACGAGCTCGTGGCGCAGTGGGTAGAGCGTTGGACTTCTAACCAAAAGGTCGTGAGTACAGTCCTCGGGCACCGCAGCGTCTGGGGTTGGCTATGGCTGGCTGATGACGGCTAATAAGCCAGAAAGGGCCATTCCAGTCTTCCGTGTCCTTGTCAATCACGTTATTATGCCTATATCATTAGCCGCCCTGCGGCTGTTGGCGGGGCTCGAGAGTTTGCCCCGAGGCACGACGGGACGAGTGAGTTCTATAATCAATCGGTGAGGGCCTACTTACCATAGTAATGCCTTTGTTCCTATCCCCGTGTCTTACCGTTGTATATATTTTAAATAAACGGGGAGATTTAGCGTTTACAAAAGGTGCCATTCGTTTCGTCAGTACTATCGGATATTCCCGTACGAATTTTCCAATTGGCTTAGGCTTTAATCTCGTGGGAAATTTACAGGCCAATTTAAGATGAGAGCATGGGTAAAAAAAATTAAAGGAGAAAATGCGTTTCATTCTGATTGTATTAAATTACTAAAATTCATAGACCCATATCAGTCGGAATCATTTAAAAAGGCTGACCTGTCAGGTATTCCTGCATGGCGTTGAGCAATGCAAAACGGAGGCAACGCTATGTTACCTATTTGGTCAGGTACTCTGATTTTTGGACTCTTAAAAGCGCTTAGTTTATTTTAACTCCAAGAAAAAAAGGATATCTTGGAAAATAACTGTAGTTGGGCTTCCTAGCAAAGCAAAAATGGTTGAATTTCGTTTTGCTTCCAGTACCAATTGCTTAGAATTTTTAGATTTTGTTTTACCTTAATGGGCTTCAAGAACACTGGCACAATTTTAATCAATTTACAATATCAATCGGTTTGCTTCGATAGGCTAAAAAACTTGCTAAACATATATAAAAGATGTATTTGTATTTCCTTAGATGAAGCAGGCATATTGGTCCTTTTTAACCAAAGCTGAAATTGAAGATGGCGTTTCATCTTGGTGTCATCCAGCTAAAAATGGAATTCATTTCTATAACAAAAGAGGCACTAGGTAAAATTGTAGAAGGTTGCCTGCGATGTAAAAAAAGCCCTAAGAGACGTGGCTTGACGAATACACCGAATTCCGTCGAGAAATACTTCGGATGAAACAATGCGTCTACAGAAGGAATTTTGACAGAGGCAGTAGAAATTGGAATGACCGCTTCTGGTATATCTTCCGTCATCAGCCAGTGACACTCAAACCCTCAGTTTAAACAGTTTAAGGCAATGGTCGGACTCTAGTTTTAAGCTACAACACAAAACGGGTATAATATGTTGTATATTGCACCCTAATCATGGAATACCTATTCAGTGTTAAAGGGTAAACCGTTTAAGATATAAGTTACTTCTCCGCCAGTGCCCTTATACCGCTCACCAGTCAGCAGATATAGGTGGGGCCCAAATGTGGCAGAGTTAAGCATTTTTTGAGTGACACTTGCCTTGTTTTTCTGCCGACGCACAGTACCAACAGCCTGAACACGTTCGAACGCGTTCGGGAACGTGATGGAGGTAACCAGCTCCACTGGGGAGTGCGTCATACGACGCCAAAGGAGAGATGGCGCACGAGTATCACTGTGGTCAGGAGTGGGGCGAAGTCATCGCGAAGGTACGGAGTACATGTGTGCGACAGACTCCTCCCCCTACCGTGCGCCTGTGAACATCTGTGCTCCTCTGAAAAATAAGGGATTTAACATCACAGACAGTGCACTCTGACTCTGCCTGAAGGCAAAGTGACTCATTCTTGCAAATTCTTAAAGCCTCCACCAGAGTGAAGCAAGAGAACGCCGGTGCGAAGAGAGGAGGTAGCTCTCGCTCTCTCCCGTTCATGTAGGTTGCTCGTATGCAAATTGTGCCTACATATTTGAGTCAGAAAGTAGCGCACCTACTGGTTCACGCACTTCCGTTCTACAAGCAGTTGATGTCGTAATTGCAAATCGGAAATTGGACTAAGCAAACAAGTGAATACACACAGGGCTTCACGAGTGACACAGGGGTAACCTGTCTCAGCTAAAATTACGCACAAATAACAAAACCGTTAGGCAGTTTCCTATGTGCACAGGTGGAAATTTGGGTTGCTGCAAGACTCGAAACCATGAGATGCCTGATTCGGGAAGTAACTTGGTTGATGCTATTTTGCCATTGCAGTGCAATATAACTGAAGCTACCAAGTCTATCCCAAAAATGTGGTCTGTCAAAATGGATGTGTGTGAGGTGGTTTAACAACTTAAGCGCTTACATAAGGACTTCCGATCGACGTTTACCAAGACATATGATTTAAAGGCATCTTATTTGGAGGAATGAGTTCATGATCTCACCTCCTAAGTCGTGCGCGTTCAAGCAGGCTGGCAGCACTCCTAGCCGTTTATAAGGCGGTGGGGGGGTGACAACATTTGGTATCGAGGGGCAAAAGCCATTTAAACTTGTGAAAAAACGCTAATACTAAGGTCCTCGCCGTTCAGAGGGATCATTTGTGAAGAACCTGCTCATATTTCAAGGACTCTGGTTTTGCTTGCCTTCAAGACTGAGAAGTTTACTGATTGTTTTGAATTTTCTCTGGGATGGTTTTTGGTACCATTTAGACAAAAATGAAGAGGTCTCCAAATGAACGGAAACCCCTTAGCGTCTTCAGTGAGGATGTAAATTTAAAAAAGTGCAATCATTACTTCTATGACACACCTGAACAGGATGTGGGACTAAATTTGCTCCGCCTTCAGTAACTGGGTTGGTCCAGGACATAATCTCAAATAGGAAAAATATCTCTGTGTCCTAACACTACCAATAACTCTTACATATGTTTAAATAGTAGCCTTAATCTTAAAGCTAATTGTACAGTTAAATTAACCCTAAACTTACCCCTTAAGGGAATACTAAATTGCCTTAACATTTAGTTTAAACCTAAACCTAACTCTTAGCATAACCCTAACCCTACCCATTAATCGAAACCTATTTTCTCTGGCCTTTGATACGAAGGCACCTGTATTGAAGAAGGTTCTGTTTAGCGGGCTACATAAGCCATCCTTACCAAAACCTGATAAAGAATGAGCACCGAATAGAATAAATCTGTCAATTATGAAGGTATTCTATGTTTTTTATAAACTGACCTCAGTAATTTAAAAGGTCGTGCGTGGTTTTTTTTACTAAAGCTTCCTATCGCAATTTTGCATGATATGGCTAAAACAGTACACCTCATTGACAAGTAACTACAACTTCTTTGCTTTCCTTTGTTCTGAAATTTAATATTCACATGAAGTAGACTTCACGTCAACAGCCAGAAGACAACCCGAAAGGACTTACAGAAGAGTTTCGGCAGAGGTGCGAAATTACAAGTCTAATTATGCAAAGTGTACTGTGTACGTTCGACGGTGGTGCAAGCAAATTGAATAAAAATTAAAATAGATCCTTTGCTTCTGAACAGTAAAGGGTCATCACGTGCCTATGTGTAAGTCGATTCTATCAGGCTTCCGAGCATTTGAAGAAATCGCTTTCTGATTAGCAGAATGTGCGAGAGTTCAGCGGTACTGAGACATTATAAAAAAGACGGACTCAGATAATCTGCTAGGGCCTGTAAAAGCATAAATGTACATAGCTACTCATTTTATAACAACAAATTATGCGTAAAAGCAACCTTTTTCATCTCTTTCGATCGTCCTCGGCAAAACCTAAATATACAATGCTAGCCTTTGGGTTACAACTCACACAACACACATCGGACGCAACAATGCCACACTGCTTGACCCTAACGCACACGCAGTGTACAGAACCGATTTCCGCCTCCTTTTCGTTCTACATTCAGCGTGGTGCCTATTCAGATCACGTCTACTCTATTCTCATTGCCTTGCCAGCAGTCGACATAAAACTAGCTATATTACAAAAGTGGGTGGAAACAGGGTCTCTTGGCATCAGTTAACTGCGCAGGCATGCAGCACAGGTCCACTGCCTGTGCGTTGAGGGAAACACATGCAAGTAGCTATGTGACTCTCTCGATGAGCACCGAGTAGAGTATGTGCACTTGCATCCGCGATCGGACATTTCCGCTGCTGCCCTCCACATGGAGACAACTCCGTGTAACAAGAACACAAGCTGACGGTTCACAGCAACTTACTAGGGTTCGAAACCATCTGGGAGAGAGAAGTGACATAGATCAAGTAAGCACGTCACACTCGCTGTTGTAGTCAGGATCTTGCTCGATCCCCTTTTTGTCCGCCCATCAGCTTGCTACTGGCGTCAACGAACGTTGTCTCAGAGGACACACTAAAGGTGAAACAGGCCAGAGGCAGAAAGCTGTTTCACGGTCGTCACCGATGATTAGTATGCCATAGGCCTATGGCATGAAGTTTGTTATCGCCAGTAGCAAGCTGGCGGGCGATAAGAGTGGGATCGCGCAAGATCCTAACCACAACAAGGAGGTTGAGGCGCACTGTTGAGAACACACTTTAGATCCCAAACCGCAGCTCATTCGAAGAGACAGGGCCACATATTCAATTTCATGCGAGCCGCAAGCCGTTTAAGTCATGGTTAAGGTTCCCCCAGTTTAGTAATTACTGCAATACACTCTACTTTTTATATTCGGTGCTGAGATTTAGCCCGGGTAGAGTACTCAGCTACGTGGGGAGCTCTCAGCCGAACACAGACTCCAACGTCAGTGTCGGTAAGCAAGACGGCCGTGTAATCATTCCGCAAATATCCAATACGTGTGATGAAATGGCGGTGATTATGGACTCAAATGCCGGCCGTTAAACCATTATCATGCCAAGAACAACCATTCTCGATTAAAGGAAGAGCCGTTAATTTTGATAGGTAAGTGGTAGCATAGCGACTATTTCCTATAAAAACCGCAACGTTTGTGCATTAATTAACCTTAGCTGATGTTGTCTTTGATGATGGGTTCAGGTATAAATCTGAAACGCCCGAGAACCACGTTTATGCCTTCTCAAATTTTGAGACTTTTGAGGGAATGTTACCCCTTATGAGAGAGAGAGAGCCAAATATCTGCATAAGTACCCACTGCCCTCGTTCTACCAACAGCCATAGGAACCAGTAAGAGTTTTCGCGGTCTCTGCGACACACATAAAGCAAAATGCAAAAGGCTTCTGGTTTGCCGGCAGGTCTGCCAGCTGGTTTAAATAATTTACTTTTCGTCGAAATGACGTCTGTGATGGATGGCGAATGAAAAGTACAGGCACATTTGACCAGAGCCGATAGAGGTGTCTCGTGGTTATAAGAAATCCAGCTTTGTGAATTGCACCATTTGGCTAATGCAATGGTGCCATCCCCTTACAAGACACTCGGGGCTAAGAAGGTAAAGCAAAGACGGGGTGTGTAAACCTGCTTAGCCATCACTTAGCCCAGGATCGTGTTAAATAGGATTGACGGTAAAAGGAGTTTTTACGGTTGGGGCTCACCTCGGACAGGCAGCGAAAGGTCAGCAAGAAAACACAAAACAATTAATTACTTTCCACCTAAAGTTGACCTCTTATACCTAAATATACCAAAGAAATTGAGTGGAAGAATAAAAAATAAATAAAAAACCACTCCCAATAAATAAAAGGTATGCGAATAACAAATATCACAATAAAACAACTTTTTGCATACCGTTATCTGAATGTCGTCGTGAAAACACAGAGGGTTACTTCCCGAAGCTATGAATTACTAGACCAAACCAGGCCTGCTAAAACACGTATAGTAGATAGCTATGTGTTTTAAACCCAGGGGCGTACATAACGTATCCTTAACGAAGAATAATAAGCGTGGGTAATTAGTTCCGAACAAATCTAGGGAATCTAGTATGGCTCTGTCTGGCTTATTGTTACCATCAACCAGTCCCACCTCAGCACCACACACGAAGTGCCTGAGATTTGCAGTCAGCCCTCTGCCATCATTAATCTTACGAGCTAGTGCTCGATACCCTGTTGTCGGAGGTTGGTGCTATTCAGTCCCGTGGCAGTGGTGTTTACCGACGTGTCTTCCTTAGGGGGCAGCAAAGAGACATTGTTTACGACCCTGGGACTTCAGACAAGAGTAATCTGCGGTCACATAGTGATGAAATACTAGCCTTGAAATGGCGTAGGCAAACCATGCTCTGTGATTCAAGGGAATAGTGATTTTTTACCGTGATTTATATGAAAATGCAGCAAACGTTGAGTAAAACGGCAAGGAGGACACTGCAAGCAGCTTTTTTAACACTTATTAGAACGCTATTATTGAGCATGGCTGACTGAACTTCCCTACATATAAAAAGGTGTGAAACGGTGTTAACGTAGTCGATCTGTACGTGTTCATGAGCAGTGACTATTCCTTAGACTTTGTAAGTTACATATGGAGGTTGATAGGAACTTGGTTTCCTTCGGGGTCATCAGAGTTTTACATGCACATTGGAGCAAAAACACTGAAGGAGGTTCCGATGTGCACTAAAGAGTACGGCTGTTTCTTCACTTTCGTTGTTGCTAGGTCTTGCCACTCAACTCGTTTTGATGGGGAACATCAATGATCTAACGATATCTATTAGCTGACATACTGTTTCGATGACCAGAGGGCTCTCTGTCAGAGACTTCCTTTCCGTGGTCAGTTAGATGAGACAGTAAATGTAATTAACATCTTATGCGGGACCCTTAGAAACCTATTGATGACCTAGTTGATGGCTTACTTACGAAGAGTTGATTTCAGGATGCATTCTGGTCAAATATCTCAGCAAGTATAGAGAACAAGTTTAAATGGCTGCTGAATACAAGGACGCAGACAAGGCTGAAATGATAGTACGCTCTGACCAAAGGAATCATCCTTCTCCATCGATGTCTTGCTTTTTATCTGTCACAGATGCGTGAGGTGTAAAAAATTGAAAATTACAACTAATCCCAAAATCCATAATGCCGAAAACCATTACAGCATCCCAGCATGCTGCATCACGAGTGAATTTGGTTTAGCCATAAATGTTTAGTGAGGGAGGCAATTTTATCCTTTCATGGCGGACTCCAAGGAGGCACCTGAAATTTGACCGTGGCAAAAACAATTTCGGCAATTTTCATGAGCCGCTGGCTTTGCTAATTATTACCCCTCACCCTGTCTTCTTTCCTACTTACAGGTTGGCTGAACTCTCTCTGTTGTCGGGTTAGTAAATTCCGGGAACCAGGGTGCTAGGTCATAGAGAACGCCGTTGTAGACTTCGGCATCCTGGCACTACGATTTGTCTTTGCGCAACCACAGCAATTTGCCAGGGACTTACTCAAAGGAAGGAGTGTCAGACAGCAGAAAAGACGACACTGAGCCGCTGTGGAGAAGGAGGGGTAGGTATTTGTTGACCATTAAATTTGAGAAGACTCTTGACGAGGTTACGCTACGAATAGAACGTAAAAACGTGTACCTTAACAAGTCCTCATACGCACTCAGTTCATGGGGCATGCAAGGTTCATCTTGCATAAAGATACTCATTCTTTCAATTATAACTCAACAAACGCCTTTGTCTCTTCCAGCGGACGTTGATCAATCCGAGACAGGGGTCCTGTATAGAACTAATCACCCTTTACGGTGTCTTAACATTTTATTCTACTAAATAACTGTAAGTATTTTGCTCCAGATATATTAACGATCTTGATCACTTAATCGTAAAACATACTACTGGGCTCTTCAAGGTTCAATTTCACTTCTATAGGAAGAAACATTGTGAAAAACTAATATAACGCTTTCTTCCACAAGGTACTTCGCAAGGTCTAACTAGAAGAGGTGTACTGCTTCACGAATCGAAATGATTTGTTTGAATAAAAAGGGCACTCTTGGCTCAGATTCAGGGATGGGAAAGATGCGATTGCATGGACGACGGGTGCCTCTTCCCTCGCAATCTCTGCCATCCCCCCCAGCGATCTTAAAAACTCTCTCTCGTCATGGCACTTTTCCGTAGTTTTTAACAGTGCTGCACTCCCCACTGGTTGTTTTGCTGACGTGTTGGTGTCACCTTCTCACCCAGATGAATTTCAACTTTCACTCTTTCTTGTATCATTTAGTATTTCCGGATATACTAGACCCCTGGATTCTATTTATATACTTTTTTCTATTCGTTCACCTGCTCTTCTTCCTGGTTATCTGTACGGAAATGATGACCTAACTTGCAACGTTGTTTAGTTCGTACTAAGCCAAGATTTATTTCCAGTGCTTTACGTTTTCCTGTGTATGTTACATTCAACTCATCGGCTGCTACAGTGGCCCACCGCTGTCCCGATTTTTTAATCTTAAAACGGTTCTCCAGCAGGTCAGAATGCTTAGCTTTACTACCGCTTAATCCACTTTGATAACAATGAAATTAACGTCCATCGCTTTAACCGGAATGGCTAAAATAACGCTTTTTTAAAGATCATTTTATGTATGATCCATTTGAGTACAAAATTTTGAGCATAAAAACCGCCGAAGCAACATAATCCAGACCAGCAATCACAAGCCAAGCTTGGGGGCAGGTAAAAGCTCGTAAAAACTGTAGAGCCTCGAGAGAAGGGGAGGGGAGGGGGGAGAGAAAGGAGCGGAACCCTGTCTTGTTTGGGGAGTCTAAATGCGGCGCGGAACCATCAAAACTGTGGCAGCTGCCTCTTGTTTCATGACGTCGACTTAATTAGTATGCAGGCCGGGAAGCCGGAAAAAACTAGGTTTCCGGAATAAAGGTAGGTCCGGGTGCTCGTCGAAGGTACGGTAACTGGTCCAGAACCGCTCGGAAGCAGCCACGGTGATAGCCGTATCCGAGGCGTTTGTTTCTCCTCTGGCGGCGGGAAATGCACCGACAACAGAGCTATAAAAACGAGAAAAAGGGAGGACCGTAATTGAAGGTGATTTTTTCACAGTAACACGTATGTGCATTCAAAAGAGTGAGACGTAATCTAATCTTTCTCATTTCCTAAACAAGCCAACTAGGTGAGGATATTTGTCATTTAAAATGATCAAAGGGTAAGGTTACAGTGTCTCAAACACTCTGAAGCTATAACCTAAGACCTAAAACCGAAGAATTTTGAATCAAGAAGGTTGGGTTCCTATTCACATAAGTCCTTACAAAGGTCCCTTCAAACTAAAATACCCCTTAATTAAAAGACCTTCAAACAGTTCATGGTAAGCTATGTTTACAAAAATGCAATTTTTATCATGATCCTGTTCTTTTCTGCGTCTTCACCCATGCGCTAACCCAGTACTCGTTTCCCCGCCCTCATACGTGCTCAAGTACGCTAGGTTTGCTGCAAGCTGCCCTGGTGTTTCATTCTCTTTAATCTCCTCGAGTTTACTTAAATTAGGTACTATTTCTTTCACTTTCTTGCAGACAAGAGCACAATCACGAAACCAAGCAGACAACGCAAAAAAACAGGGACTTCCTGCTTTTGCAGAACGCTTATAAGCCTTCGGAAGATTAATTGTTTACTGTATCATTGCGCAAAGGCCATTTTCCCATTTCCTGCTCTTCCGGGCAGACCTGCGAGACAGGACCTAATGTTAGCGTTTCTAGGCTGCTGCTGCTGCTGGTGTCATTCTAGTAAACAACTAAAATGGAGGATTAAATTAGGCCAAACAGTGATCAAATTGCTGCTGTGATTGAGGCCGCCACAGCGAGGTGTTTTTGACGCATAACCGAACCAGATGACTCGAGTAAACTGGGTCATATGACCTGTGACTTCCTCGACCTACACGTATGCACGTGGATTTACTCACACTGGCGTTTTATAAACTCCAAAGTGCTAAAGACACTGCGAGTAGAGGACATCTTACTATTCAAACAACGTTTAAAATGGTGCTAGAATCGCAGGGTCACCAAATATTTGATCTCTCAGTGTCGGCACTCTTGAAAAAAGTGGTCTTTTTTTCTGACCGGTTCAAAACAGAGTTCAATGCTTTGAAGTAAAAATAATCAAACTTTGGGTCTCAAATTTGGTATAGTACTTCGAAGTGGTTTGTGCTCCTTTTTTCTTACTTAAGGAGCTTCCAATGCTCGACATTTTATCGCCTAATTCCTAGGCCCTGGAAGTTTAATCCCTAGTGGCCTATTCTTTAGGTGAACGTATAACCTTTCAGAGATTTAATACTCATTTTTACCAGTTGAGTGACTTGCACGTCTAAAACTAACACTAAAGCCCGATGAGTCAACGCAACTGCGCGCACCTCTCTCGCCACAATAACAAGGTAGGTATTAGTATATATATATATATATATATATATATATATATATATATATATATATATATATATATATATATATATAGAGAGAGAGAGAGAGAGAGAGAGAGTTGGAAGGTTGTAACACAAACTTCCCTCTCTACAATCTAACTCCAGTGCAGGTCATCAAGGCACTCCGGAACTGGAAGGATTCTCATTGAGCTCAATGAATGTCTGCGCTTAATGAACTTAACTGGTTGTCCGTTGGAAAACAAGTTTCATACTCTGCTAACCCAAGAAGTACCAAAGGCAAAAGTTACTCTTGCTGCCGTCTATTCTGAGTGAAGGGATATGTGTGTGAACATAACTTCAAAAACGGAAAGCCTTAGTTGACTAGAAGTTAGGAAAAAGCTGCGCGCTTGCTCGATGTCTATCGGTCTGAGCGCGTAATGTTTTGTATTTCTTTACAAGAAAACAAAAACCTACACCTACATAATTGGAACCTCAAACTTTCTTGCTTTAATATAGTTGGTGCATTTACTGCGGGGAGTAAATAAGAACCTTTGTCTGCTAGCATAGTTGAACAGATAGAGCTTAAGCATAGATATCAAGTCAATCCTGATAATAGAAAGACAATAAACACCATTCAGTCATTGTCTATGGATTAAAAAAATATAAAGCAGGTATCTTGAAATTAAAGAACAAGCCATACAGATATTAATAAACAGCATTAAAAAAATGTGTGATGAACAGTAAAGGCCGTAAAATTGGAAGTAAATGATATCTCCGCGAAGCGTACCAGCCCTACTGATTTGCCAAGGACGTTAATAAGTTCAAGCAGTGATAAAAGGCATTTCGAAGGGCTGCGGTTGAGACAGCAAAGTTATTTTATCTATTAACCGACAGTGGTTTGCCAGGATTTTGGACTGGCCTTCATTCACCTTGTAGTCTAGAGCACTTTTTGTCTGCCAGTTTAAGGAAAATGGAAATTGCAGCACATTCAGGCTAAGCCGTCTGTCTGATGGACTATTAAATAAGGAGCTTTCATTTTCCCTGTTGAAGGTAAACACTCAGCAAATGTAACCACCAGGTCTGTGCGTGTTATTGCTTGCCGCCCTCCCCTTTCCAGAGGTGACCTCAGCTTTGAACTAGCCGCTGAAAAAACTGGCAAAAATACATAGCTTTCTCAGCACCAATTCGAGACATTTCTAGTAACTCTCTGGGTTAGGATTATATGTTCACTACTTTACTTGCTTTACTAGGCCTTAGTAATATCTGCTAAGCGTTGCGTGCTATGGTCTGGGTTATTCCTTATAAAAGATCATAATACGTGGTTTACGGCGTTAATACTGATAAACGACTCCAAGTTCTCTGCAGAGGCTTTTAGAACGTAGCACAATTAAAAATGCCATAAAGACATTGCAAGTTAGTAATTTACATGCTAAGGAAGCTTTCAACAAAGAAAAACGATATAATAAGTTGAGACATTTGCTAGGTTTTCTCCAAAAGTTATTCTGAACGACAATTTTCAAACTGCGTTAGAGGGTGATTCTTCATGTTTTGTCGTATAAACCCATCTTAAAGTATATTCTCGACTTCAGAATATTAGGGGATTCCAAGTGCTCCAGGATATTTCTCCAGGAGTGGTTATTTTAACTCACATTAAAATCTTCTTTAAACCCGACTTGGAATGGACAAATTCCTTTAGAAAGTTAAAATATGCACTCAATTATTCATACCTTGTCTATAAAAACAAGGTGGTCCCTACTCCTTTGACGTAATTTATACCTAAGTAACTTCTATTGGTTTACTTTTATTTCACGTGTAGGTTCGTATTTATGCTTTTCGCAGCATTTCTATGCATTTTCACAGATTAACTTCATCCGTTGAAAACCCATAACGCAACTTTGCAGCATATGACCGAAAATAGAGCCTGGCAAAAACCCTATGTTAAGGATAAAAAAAATAGCCACTATTCTCATCTCACAAGTAGTAAGTATCATATAATATCAACTTGCAACTGTGGTTGACAGTTAACGCAAATCGAACTAATGACAAACAACGTGCGCTACTGTTGAAGTTTGTAAAAACTGGCAATGGCATACATGCCCTGATATTTCAGATAGGTTAGTTTAAAATTTTTTGAAGCCTATTAATTTCCCGAAAAACTAGACAGCACTTTCTGGCTTCCATGGAGCATTGATTGAATTATAAATTGAAAGAAAGCGGATCCCGTAACTTAAATCACATTACTTAAGCCGTGTTGCAAGGCACCTAAGAGCCTGGAACACTCAATTTATTTTTGTCAACCAGAAATCGAAGTATTAAATTGATATTCCGTGGTAAACACAGTTTTACACAGGGGATAACCAGTAATGTAACATTAAGCTGCGATTAATCGGGCACCTTTTAGGCATGAGGATGGTCAAAGGCATCGAAGGGACTTCACAGATAAACAAATAAGTCATGCAGCTTTAGCATTATTCTATAGTTGGCTGACTAGAAATTACCCTGAACATAAAAGGTAAGTTTAATAATGTCAGAAATGCAAACCCTGCAACACCAATCAGTGCGCCACCCTCTCTATTCAAAAGGCGAGTTTAACAGTTTCAATAGTACGCGCAAGGGTTGACAGGTGCGGCAAGGTTAGTGGCGCGCTACCTTGAACATCGCAGTTTTTTTGACGAGAAAATGTGTGCAGAAAGACGATCGTGAACCTAGGGCCTCCTGATTTCTCATTGGGTACCCCACCTTTTGCCCATCCTTTCCCTACAAAGCAATCGATATTTCTTCCTGAGAGACCGACCGCTCTGCTGGAATCGTGAAGCAAGATTTTCATGATCAAAAACTAGACATCTATTTCGGTAATGCCTCGGTGACTATTAGTACTTGTTATTTCAATCCATGAAACCCATACTGGGATAGATCATGGGAAATTTGAAAAAAAACGTACAAAAACTCTTTATGGCGTAACGAACCCTGGATGGGTGAACCATTATTCAGGTCAAAAACCAGGGAAGCCAAGCTCACCCCCTCCCAACCACAGAAATGGTAGCAGTTACACCATCATTCAAAAAAAGACACCAGGGAAAAATATTTCGATTTTAGTTTGCACATTAATTGAGCATGGGAATGCATGCATTCCCGGACGATAGGTGTTTGCTGATAACCCATTGTCTACTGTTATATATAAACTATCATTAAAATGCTTAACTGGTGTAACAGACCTCCAGTCTAAATTCCGCTTAAGTTAGGCCTGGTAAGTTATCGCATTTATCTGGAAGTTAAGTAATCCATTACGGATTTGTTTACAGATCGAAAACAGCCGTAGTATAAGGTTGCGAATCTTGATACTAACATTGCTCATTACCACTAATGAGTTCTTGATGCTTAATAAAAAACATGCTTTCGAGAAAAACGCTGATGATGTAAAAATGAAAATGAGAATGCTCACGTCCTTTTTCACAAGGATTACTCCTTGTTACACAAAATGTGGTGAAAACATACTAGCACAGGCCCATCAATGATAATTTGATCTTAGAAGATTAGTGGCAGGTGGGCTAAAACTGTCATTCGACAAAATACACTTGATTGTACCAAGACTGTAGTTGAAGATGTGAGAAAATAGGTTAAATATATTGTTAACTGGATGTCACGTGGGTCAAAAATTTGCAACTTTTCACAGGAGGCTAATAATTAAATTTTATCTTTGTCCAAATTGTATATGGCGCATTTTTAAAGTGTACTATTTTTATGCAGGGTAAGAAACCGCTTTTACTAATCAGATTTAAAAGCATATACTTACCCTAAAGATAGATTGGAAGCACATGGTGTGCGCTGATTCAAATTTTCTATCTGTGAAGTACCATATGCTGTGCGATTGAAGACGAACCCCTTATAAGTCTAGCGAAAATCGTGCATAAGGCTCTGACCAATCGCGCTCTATTGAGTCATGCTCGCAGGTCTTAAAAGAGAAGCAGCGGTGTAAGATTGCGTGGTTTCGAGTCGATCATTGCACCAACGAAGCCGATTGGCTACCGCCTAGCAGGGCCTCGTGCATTTTTACTTACCTACACCTTACGTTGGATGTCATCTTTTATGGCGGACGAAATTTCATTGGCTGATCGGGGATCTGATGTCATGTGACAGAAAATAAGAGGTTTTATTTATTTAATCTTAACCAAAAATTATTAAATAAAAATGCCCGAACCAAAAACTAACTTATGTGCACTCCGGAGATTGGGCTTTCTATGGGAAAAAATATCTCAGAAAAGTTGAGCGCTTTATTGTGACATCGACTTGGTGATTGGAGATAAAATAAGTATTTACCTAAAAACCTCAATTTTCTTCTGATAGAAATGTCCCCACAAACACGGATTTCATAAGCGCTAAGACCTTAGCTTCGCTGACACAAAAATGTTTAAGGCTTTTCTCTGTGAGTCACTACAAATCATACAAGAACGTGATAATTGCATATCCTGGTGCCCGGCCTTTTGGTTAAAAAGGCAACCATTATCAAAAAAGATGAAATTGCACCTTTCGGAATACCGGAGCCTTAACGTGACATAGTAAATGTGACCGTAAAAATAAAAATCATGACAAGCGGTTATATAAAACGGACATTTTTCAATCTGGAGCTTAGGAAAACAAAAGAGGTGGTTACAGACGAATTTCCAACAAACCTGATCACTCAATTTCAGCAAACACATTTTTGTTCAAATTTTAGAACTGTTCGATCTATTATCCATAGTTAAGGGTGAAAGTGCACAATTTGCCAATAAAAGCAAAGAAGCGAGTTCCGGAAAGCAGTCGCCTAATTGTCTAATTGCTGTCCTGTTGACAGAGCTGATGAACAACATGTGACCAACAAACGTTATTTGGCAAAGACACCCCTGCCGAGTTGGCCAAAACTTGGGGCTGTTAAAGATGGGCTTAATTACAAAGATTCTTAACCGTTGAATGCTTTAGCTACCAAGTGCAGTCAGTATTGTTGATTTTTAATTTCCTCGGGAATTGGTTGTTTACGTGGAGCAAATCGGTCTATTCGGGGAGTTACAGACGTAGACTGAAATTCGATATGAATATTTGGACCGCCTTCTATCAGCCACAGTGGAATAACCGCATAATATAATTAAACTGCAAATAGGTAGCTAGTAGTTAACAGAAGCGAAGAGGCCAGTTCCAGGAAGTAGTTGCGAAGGAGGAGACTCGATCACGGAAACAAGAGCTTTATTAGCCTGAAGTTTAGGATTCCAGCTCGAATCAATCATCAGAGACAGCGTCAGCTAAGGGTATGGGATCGCCCAGGTTTTGTGAGGGAGAATCCAAAACGTCAGGCTAATAAAGCTCTTGTTCCAGGGATCGTGTCACCTTCTTCGTAATTAGTAGTATATCAGGGCTAACTGTTAAACCCTAAAGCACCCAGTAAACGATGGGGGACACAATGGTCAGCCGAAGCCCTTGCAGCTGTTTCATGCAGCGGCAGAATATCAGTGAACACCTGCGTCTGAGCTTTAGGGTAGTAACTGTACTGTCATTATTGTGTATCAGGTAATCCCTCTCTTCTCACTATGTTGTTGCATAGCAACAGTATCCTATCAATACTCAATTCTTGTACATTAGTCGCCTATATCTGTGACAGTCTCTGATTACCGGTTCATGCATGAATCAGAGACGTCAGACGAATATAAGTCATGTCCAACCGATCGCATCGTGTCCGCCTTATTCTTCTATAGTAAACATATCATACAGGATCTATGCAGACTTGACGATTGACTATGGGTGTAAAGATCAGGCCTCTATTGCAAGCTGTTCGATTGATTAGCATTGTCAAAGATATTTTGGCGAGGAGCCTTTAAGTATGTTCAATGAGCAAACCCAAATTAATGACATCTGTCATTAGAAAATGGTGGTAACCAGGGGGTTTTACGGTTGTGCAAATTCTGACGGTAGACCCAGACCGTAAGGAAAGAAAAAATAAGAACAGAAATCGAACCGAAAAATTTGTTTAAATACGCCAAAAGGCCCTAGTAAAAAGTGCACGTAAAAGCAAGTGCAGAGACGCAGGCTCATTGCCTTTGAAAAAAAAATCGAAGCTAGCCGATAGTTGTAAAATCATTGACCTTACATATGAAACCCTAACGGATAATTTTAGCAATGTCAAAATCGAAATTATGCCACGCTTTTTCGGGATGCATTAGAAGTGGATAGTTTTGATTGCACTTTCTGTCTCCAAATTACGTACCTGCTGTCAGGATTGTGGTTCTCTTTGAATTTGCCAACACATATGGTCACAGTAACTGCATCTGCAATAAATCTCATAGACTGCAGTTGACCTTTCCTCACGTCACAGGATTTTACGTTACACGACCTGCCGACAAATTGCAGTTTGTGGCTTTTGAGATACACCACATTTCAAGAACGTGGTGAATTCGGGAGGTCACCCTCTAAGCTCCTCCAGGTAAGGAACATCTCTGTAGACCTCCGGGTGTGTCTCAAAAAAGGAATACCAGCAAAGACAAGGGAGATTGGTATGAGCGTTTCTGCTTTATTAACCCTTCGTTGGCTAGCCATGCCAATCGCAGTTTACATGAAAACGGGCAAGTGCGTCAAGATTAAATCATTGCATTTAATGTCAAATTACTATGGTTCCTGGGTTCTTAGACTTTGGGTTGGGTACGGTTGGCGAATGATGTCTACCTAACCAGCAATTTTCATCCTAGTCCCAGTTTTGTTTATCAATTCTTCTTTCCACATCAGTACTCATCGTTATTCAACTGACACATGAACTTTCAGCTGAACTTCTAAAGTGTGTTTCGATTCAAACAAAATTATTCAAATACGATTGTAGTATTAAATATCGTGCGGCATGACCCCAAGATATTTCAGTCACTGCAGGATGCCCACTGTTGATCGAGCTTCTTTCTAGCTGCCTGAAAAAAATACATTATTTAAAAAACAACTACTTTCTTAGTATGCAGTTTCTTTTTTTATTTTGATGCCTTTATAAATTCAAATATATGTGATTGAAAACATGCGCGAAAATGTTCTTTCTCGTAATCATTTGATAGCACGTTAAGCCGTCTTTAACTTTTATCCATGTGGAAAAATATATTGTGGTTTTACATATTTTCTGATAATGAGCTTTTTTAAGACGGTGAAAGTTCCATTTAGTGAGCATCGTACTTGTCAATTTCTTAAAGTTGCATCTAACGTATACGAAATTTGTCACATGTATTGCGAAATTGCTGATTATATGACCTCATTCTCATAGCATAAAGAACTGTGGGATATTCCTTAGACAGGATGTATACAGCTTGGACCTTTTCAACCCTTTATTATGATGGAACGGCAGGGTGGGTTCAAACTTATTCGACAATTGTAAAAAAGGGTTTTTAAGCCTGAAATTTGCGTTTCTTTAAGCTACAAATGTTAATAGTACGTAATTTTCTACCGAAAGGTTACAATAAAAATATTTTTTTGTGTGTCTTTTCTATAATATATATTTTAATTTATAAAAGCACCAAAATGCAATAATATAAAATTTATACTACGTAAGTAACCATTTTTGCAAAGTAACGTTTGTTCAGGTGGCCAGAAAGCTCGTTCAAAAGTTTGTCATCCTGCAGGACTGAAATATCTCGGGATTAAGCTGGACCATGAGCAATATTACAACCCAACATAAGTCGCTTTGCGAAACGAAAAAAATATTTCACGATTTTGGTTGGCATTTCATGAGAGAGCCAAACTAACGTAGTTTGTGCCCCAAGGCTCAGCAGAACAAACTTGTCATGTAACCGGTTCGGTGAAGACCCTTTCCGCGACTACCAAAAGATAAAAGACTTCCTCATTAAGCTTGAGGTGGGATAACTCGTAAGAAAGCAGGCAAATCGTTCAGCGAACAGAAGTTTCCTGCAGGGCTCAGGCATTGGCGCTACGAGCTTGGCTGACGACACTCCTTTTTTCAATTCCCACAGTCTTATGTAGGGAAAACGGTTGCAGGGCGTAAACTACCACAGTTGCTGCTGGTGTTTGCTAAGGCTCATTAGGAAACATTAGGCTAGATGGCGTGGGAAGCAGCACTGAGTGCGATGAGGAACCTTTTGGACAGAAATTTGTATGCAAATTGCGCATTTGTGCCTTGTGCACTACGCTTACTTTAGGTTGCCTTTCGTAAGCCTGCTCTGACTGTCATATGGGTAAAGTCATTCGTATGCGAACCTCACCATCCACTCTGGTTGTTTGTTTACCTAGAAACCTTTTGCCTCAAACGTCCTCTGCATCAAACCCGCCAGGTTGTCTCGTAGTCACCCACTGTTAAAGTTTAACTCTGAAGACGTACTGGATTTGGTTCAGAGATTTCCATATAAGTTACCTCCGTACTGCTGTGACTAATTAAGCGCGTTTGAATGGTCGAGTTTGGTTTTGTAGACACATCTGGTCAGTGAGGTCATAGAAACATTTGAATGCACTTATGAGATAGTATAATAGAGACTTCGTTGGATTCAAAAGCAATATTAACCGTATTACCTTCTGCTACGATCTTCCAGACTGTATTTTTGTGTTTTACCAAGAAAAAAACGGGTTGTAGGTTCGAATAAGCGTTTGGGAATATTTTATCTTCGTAGGTCTTAAACATAAGCTTTAGTTTTGAAAATTAAGTCGCTGGCAGCTGAAAAAACCAGTATGTGCACACTCGTGGCTGCGAAGCTATAAGAATTACTGGAACCTGGGAAATGCTCATCAGATCAGTACATTTATATGGGAACAGGGTAAAAGCTAAAACATGTTAGCAATAATGTTCGTCTTGTCATACAAGTGAGTTGTGTGAAAAGGGGGAGGGGTGATGATAAGAGACAGCTGATTAAACAGCAGTGATGATTTTGTGGAGCAGTTCAAGGGGGAAGGTGGGGAGGGGAAAGGGCGTGGAGTGCAGGTAGTAAAGCCGTCGTTGGCCATGCTAAGAGCAGAGCTTGTAGAAGGTTCATTTGTGTGCACAAGACCGGCTTCGTCAACCTGATGGCGGTGGCTTCTGCTGTTGCTAGCAGACGCTGCCCCAGTGACTCGAGATCGATTGCTGGCATCTTATAAATCACACGGAAGGCTTCCTTGGGATCCAAACGATGCCCAGAATCAACCAGGTTTGTGAGAATAGCACTGCTTATGTTTTCAACCTTGTCTTTTCTCAGCTACGCCGAGAGGCGTTCTATTATTCTTTTGGAAAGGCACCGACTCGTACGACCAATATAATCTGGTTCACAGGGGCACATGGAAGTCTTCTGAGTTGGCAACCTATCGTTATCTTCTGCTTGTAAACCCAGATGGTTGAGAATAATATCCAAGATCTCGCTGCTGGAAGGGCTCAGGAAATGGCTTGAATAAGGCGTCCTCTCAGGATTTTGCTTGCCACATCCCTTTGAAAGGGGTTTTCAGAAATAGGGTTTTCTTTTCTACGATAAGTGTGGATGATGATGCTGATGAGCACCTTTGAGTGGAGGGCCTAGATCATAGCTCCACATAGTCATAAAAAAATCGATTTTCCATTTAACAGGCAAAAATCATCTCAGGGCACTCTAATTTTAGCTTTCGGCAACCCCTCCCTCCCCCAAAAAACCAAATAATTTGGTATCCTTTTGAATACAATTCCGTATTTCCGATGTCGTTAATTGAGTAGGTCGCGACGTAGGTGGTGATAGCCTCGTACACAACTCAGGTCTAATCGAAGAGGGCGTGTTTGCCTATTCATAGCAGTTACCCGAATGCTGTAAGTTGTAAACTATTTTTCCCCCCACATATGTGCAGACAGCCACCCAATTTATAAGGTTTTTTTCCATCTGATCAACCTAGTTGTTTGGTCTGCATCACCAATGGATTAAATTGAAAACTTCTGAGGCACTTTCCTATGGCAGTGAGTCATCTCACTTCAGCATCCAACGCCATATGCTTATTTTAAACCTGTGGGTAATTCGCTTTGTGGATGGTGCGAGAACGTTAGTCGTAATAAAACTCTTGCATAAATTTGGGCACTGGCTCTACTTGAGTTTTATGTGCCTTTGTTATCAACTCTGCCCGAATGAGCGCTCGCTCCAAATGTAAGTTCAAGTTATTTCAGTCTTCCAGTTATTTCCAGTCTTTTCAGTCTTCCAACTCACCTCAGTGCTGCTAAAATGTAGGGATCGTTTATATGTTTCCCCGGAACGACACGAGAATAGGAAAGCCTCAAGCTCCGCAAACCTAGATGAACTTTCATTAAAATCTAGGAAGAGTAAATGTTCCCGTGTCCTAACCCAAACTTTACCCATAACCCTTATCTAAATCCTAAGCCTAACTTTAACTATAACTCTAAACGTAGCCCTTACCGTAACTCTAGCCCTGATTTCCCTAGAATTTACACCATGGTCATCTGTATCACGGGGATTTCTTATTCGTGTGTCCTGTCAGGGGAAAGCGTCGTCGGAACGACCCTACAGGATACTGTATTTTCACGCTTGTGGGCAGTTTGGTTGTAACTGATTGTCCACAGTGTTCGCGAGAGATTGCTTTGTTCCGGTATTTTTGCTCCTCCAACTGCTTCCGAGGGGGGGGATGTCTATGACTTATTTTCCTTGCCTACAAATAGGAATCGGATTTGTCGTCATGGAATTATCCTTTAGAAGTTAAAACAGCACAATTCGAAGACAATAGTTCACGCTCTAAATTCCAAAGACCCGAAACCTAGCGAAACACTTATTCGATGAGGAATACTAATCAGCATTGTCAATTTATTAATCTAAAGTCGGCGTTTCGAGTGAACCTCCTTGCAACCAGCAAATAAGTATGTGCGCAAACATCTTCATGCATTACCTATTTACTGGAAACAAATTGACTGCTGGAGTTCCAGCGGAGTATGAAGAGCACAATTTAGGGCCCCGTGGATTTCTAGCAAGCTCATTGAAACCCTACTATACGTGAAAAATGCGAAACCCCTGAAGCCTTTAGTGCTTAATGATAGGGGTAAAATGGCTGAGTTAGCTTGATACTTCGATTAAAAGTTACTGTGTGTAAGCCAAGCACATTAAGAAGGAGCCATGGCAGCCTGTCCCTCCGGTTTATGAGGAAAATCGGGTTATGCCATCAGTTGGCGGTCTTGCAAGCCGTGGCTGTTAGTGCACCGTAATTTATTTAAAAGCGCCAGGTTGGTTAGCATGAAGAGATAAAGCCGAACTTCGAGCTCAACCTCTCTTCTCTCTCCAGTGAAACATTCCATAGTCCGAGCCAGTCAATTAACTGATGCCGAGAGCAGGTGCGATAGCTAACAGAGGAAGGCAGCCGGTCTGCACCTTCCACACACATCAATTGGCCTCCAAACGACACCCCAGGATTGCACCAAAACGGAGGTGGGCTGCTCGGATCTTACATGTGTGACAGTGCCATAGAGGCCACTGAGCATGTCTCCCACTTTCGTGAGAATTACTGATTCTGTGCCTGTTGTGTGCGGTGCGCAACGGTGAGGAGATATGTGGTGATAGCGTTTCTTTGGCAGTGTTTTACCGCAGTTTTTCAGGGATGCGTATGTGACTGAGTAGGACCATACGGTGACTGAATGTGCATGACCAGTCAGTGTGGGCAGTTGAGGAGGATGCATTGGGTGGAGTTGCTGCTCTTAGCACTTGTTCGCTAATCTCTGTGCGATGATTTTGCAGGTGACCGAACACGCCGACACGTGATGTGCATGTGCGGTAGCAAAAGTCGGCTGGATAGGTTGACAGCCGCTGAGTTGGGTACGATGGTGATGCTGCTAGTGCTCGCTGCGCTGATGGAGGGGTATTTGGTAGGGTTGGAGATGAGAGAATTATCGAGTGTACAAGATTTGCTTCGCGTATTGTTATTGCGGTGAATTCCGCTGTCATGAATATGCACGTGGCAGTGTAGGCCAGTGCGGTGAGTGACTGTGCGGGGGCAGTGCAGACAATGGAATCGGATGCGACAATGGTATATAGGGACTTCTTGCGTGAGTTTATCGTTCACGTCGTGATGGATTCGTAAATGACCACCCAGGCCGATGCGTGAGGTGATGGTGCAATCGCACTTCGGACAGGTTGGATTTGGGGCCAAATTGCTAATGGCGGGCACCGTGGTGGTGAGGGTAGTGGTTGAATGGGCAGCGTATGCTCTCAACAGTTGTGGGGGTTGGATAGGCGGTAGTCATCCTCGCTGGGGTTGTGAAAGGATGATAGAGGTAGTTAGACTCGAAGCAGTCGTCAGTGTGGAATTCGATGGGCGCTCACTACTGGCAGTGGTGGTGGTGGTGTTGGTAGCGGCCCCCTAGACGGGTGACGTGGTAGATGGGCTGGAGCAACAAGGGGGCCAAATCAGGGTGTGGCAGGCGTTATTTGGTGTGAGCTCACATAACAAATGCCCAACCTGGTGGCATTGTGGCGCGCGTAGGTGCAGGCTCACACCGCACCAGCAAATTTTGCCGTTATGGGTCTGATTCAGACGTGGTAGCACGGTCAGGAGCCTCTCCGGCCGCGTCAGCCACCTACGCCCGACCCTGCATCCGGTCTTTTTGACTCTATCTTGACACCGGTTACAGACTGGTAAGGGAAGAGAGTGTGCAGTAGATGCATTGCAAATCTACTGTCACTTAAGACTTATTCACACGCAAGTCTCACTCCCTGCACCACGCTTCTGTGGAGCAGACGGTGGATATCGTCGGACTATGACAGTCGAACTATCGGTGGTGTTGGCGGCGGCGGTGATGGTGGTAGTAGTGGTGGGGAGTCTTCGTCACCGTTGTCGTCGTCATGGGGGTTGTTGCAGGGGTGGGTATGGGGCCCCTTTCGGAGGTAGCAGGTGTAGCTATCCGGTTTTGTTGCCTCGTATCCACGGATGTCCGAAAAGGCTGAGCTGTTTGCGGAACGTTCGTTGTCCATGTGGGTATTCTGGAGAGGGTTGGCTCTTGCCATTGAGGGGTGGAGGTGCATGAGACTGGCAAACTGCTCTTTTGGTTCTGGCTGCAGCAATTCGGTTGAATTCGTAGGTTACTGCTTCGGTATACACAGCACTTTTACAGAACAGCCGATGCTGGGTAAGATTCTTCCGGATCGCTGAATTGATTTTTAAATCCCTAAAAAAGGCATCCGGTTGTCCTTTTAGCACCACTTTTACCTCCTTGTCAGTGAGCACCCACTTCGAGGACTTCATAGAAAAGTCGCTTGCGTAATTGCTTACCGTACATCCTTAGGATTTGACCACCCTACTGCAGCTATATTGGTCTTAGCATGGCAAGGATTCTGATCTGCTCCAAGGCTTCTATGTTCGAGATCTGGCCCTGCTAGTCCAAATTTAGTATTCTTCAGATACACCTAAGGTGGAATTGGATGAGATTTCTGGTTTGATTTGCATATACAGTCCAGGTCTTCGCTACATAAAACAATGTTGTCAAGTTGGCAGCTTAGGACATCTTGCGTTTGGTCTTAAGGTGGAGAGCACGAAAATTCTACACTGAGGCATACAGCCAATTAAAGGGTTTGTTGGTATTGGCATTGGTCGATTGTGGATTTGCGCATAAATAGACAAATTTGTCCACTATTTGGAGTTGTTGACCATTGACAGTGAAGGAAGGGTCAATGTATGCAGGATCAGGTGACGGCTGCTGCATAACCACCCTTTTCTCCGTGTCAACAGTCATCTCGAAGTAAGTGTAGCCGGTGGTGAATAGGTCCATGCCCCTTGATATGGCTGCTTTCGTCGTGATATTCAGTGCATAGTCGTCCACGAGGAGGAGTTTATGCAGAATCATTGTTGAATTCCACGTTCACAGCCAGTCGTCAATCCTGTGGATAATGCTGATCCTGAACCGCTCATCATGGCAATCGTCCACCAATATGGCAAAGAACGAGGCTGGAGATGGTTGAATTGAGTGCAAAGTCATTCGTCACCGTGTCGGGGATTATGAGTGGGCGGTTGAGGACGGTTCTGAAGCGTGCAACCCAGTTTCAGGATTTGTGATTTTTCCGTGAGAAGTGTTATTCTGTGGGAGCTAAGCAGCGGTGCGGTTCCCTTAGAATGGGGCGGTAGACTGCTTTTATGGAAGCCAAGGAAGTTTTCTTTTCATTGCCGTCCACATGTCTTTGGATATTCGTGGCCTCATGGAAATCCGGGCATCTTGCATCTCCTGCAGTCGTTGTTGCACCAAACGGTGACATCTGATGAAGGCCACTTTGTTTGAATCGGTATGGTAGTTGATGTAAGCCTTGTTCAGCCAATAATTCTCGGTGATTCGGTTGTGGATTGCTGCGTCATGTCATCGGACTAGTCCCGGTGCTGACAATGGGGACTAGCAAGGACTTTCAGGGTATTAAAATGAAGTACGTTTGCCAATTGACACCACAGTGATGTTACCTCCTGGAATCTTCAGGCCCTCCCGGTGTTGGGTCAGTTGATTATTACAAGGTGAACGATGACAAACACATTTATCATAACGGTATTTAACTGCCTAGTCGAACGCTTACACCGTGGTCTCCTGCGAAGCTGCAGTCGGAGCCTCATCTTGAAGCTGACGAGGCGGTGATCCATCCAACCGTTGGCGTTGCAGATCAGCTCGGTCACCATGACGTCCCGCCGATCTCAACTCCAGACAAGAACTCAGGCAAGCAGCTGCTAATACCTCGATCGGGGGTACATCCATGTTGCTTTCTTTCGCTTTGGAAGGCAGAGGAAGGTGGTAGTCAGAAAGAGATGGCATTTTGCAAAGTTTCGCAGGAGTAGGAGAAGGAGGATGAGGAGGGGGAGGAAGGGGAGGAGGAGATCGTTATCGTTACAGGCGCAAATTCCGTGGAGACCTAGCATTGCCTACCAGAAAGCATGGTCTCTCTCGATGCGGACGTTGAAGTTGCCAAGGAGAATCAGTTTGTCCGCCGATAGCACAGACGCCAGAAGGGCATATAAGTCCTTCTCGACTTTGTTCTTCTCTTCATCGGAGCTGGTCATTGGACGGAGTGTAGGCGCTGCCAATGGTGGCGAATTCCCCCACCCTTAAAGAGACAAGCACACAGTTATCAGTCTGCCATTAATGCCTCGCGGCAAATAGGGAATTTCTCTCATGAGGCCGTTCCAGATGACATAGACGACGCCAGCATCGCATCACTCTGCTTTTGGGTGGCTGATCCAAAAAAGATGTAGCCAGCACCTAACTCCGCCATCTGATCCTGCTAACAGAATCTGTCTCGCTCAGAGCACCGATCTCAACATGGTAGCGTGTCACTTCTCAAGCAACTAGCGCCGTTTTGCTTTCCAAATGGTTGCTCCCCGAAAGATTTGAAAGAGAACGAGCATTCCAAATTGCCAGAGTGAGTTGATTCACCTTAGCAACCTCTGTCGAGGGACGGGGGTATGAAGGCGATGTTTGTCATTAATTTTATTGTTAGTTTAAAGTGATAGTAGACTTTCGCTGCATACACCGCACTCTCTACTCCTGTCCCACCTACACCCGGTGTCAAGACAGAGTCAAGAAGACTGGAGATGGGAGAAGGTGCAGGTGGCTGGCGTGGCCGGGGCCCCTAGGCCTAGCCGCCCCTAGGCGTGCCACCACACACCCCCATGTTCGGAATTTTTTATGGGAGCGCAACCCGAATAACGCCTGCCGTGCCCTGATATGGTTCCCGTGTTGGTCCAAGACATCTACCACGTGGCTCGTTTACGGGGCACAAAAATAGGTGACCGTCTGGGAATACCGAGAGTTACTGAAATATCTTCCAGCACACACGATAGTTCGACCGTAGATTTCGAAGATGTTCACCGTATGCTCAACGGAAGGGTGGGGCAGGGATGGTGACTTGTGCACACACACACGATAGTTCGACCGTCGTAGTCCGACGATGTCCACACACACACACACGTGCATGGTAAAGAGACAGCTATTTCCACTTCTCGCATATGATGAACTCCATTAGCCAAATAAAATTGGCCGGTAACTGAGCCGCAGAGGGAACTGGGAGCCAGGCAAAAGCCAAGCCGAGGATCCACCATGTGCACAAGGCCTATAGAAAAACGTTTCGCTACCAGAAGGCGTACTCCGTAATTCGACACTCCACACAACCTTCGAACATGGTAATTCAACCATCATCACTGCCTTACGATAGTACGTAGAGATGACTTGCGCTTTAACTGACCTATAGAGTAGCAGACCTCTGTTGCAGTTGCCTCACTTTACTCTTCCAGTACTCATTGCGTTGCCATGTCAGAACATGGTCGTGACAAACTGAGCGGGCGTGAGCGAAGTGCATGTGATAGTTAAAAATACTGCCTACGTATACAAACACAAGCTTGTCCATTAATCTATGCATATCACGTTAAAAGGAGGTCTCTTCTATGACATTAACTGAGGAGCCATCAAGGCTGCATTACGATGGAATCACCGAGATCTAGCCCTTTCTGCGGGAAACGACCGAGTTATGTCGTCTGATGGCATCTTTCCATGCCTTTTAAGGTGTCGTTATAATTTCAAGCTTGCATAATCCATCAAAGCAAGTAACTGGCCAAAGTGCTATGAGGTAAGGTACCTCAGTATCGGACTCGCTTTCCCTTTCTACCCCCTTCAACAGCTGTTCCCCTGCGCCTGCGTAATGACTGGCCACGAGTTAATCTACAATGTATTGGTAAACTCTATCCCTAACACTCCGTAAATACCTGCGGGGCTGAAAAGTCCCCACGCAAGTTTTCTCCTCTCCTTCGGTCTAGCTTTTCCCAAGCTTCGAATTTTATATGGAAAGAGAGTAATTTGAATTTATTTAATCCTGGAGACAGAATATATTTTTGGGAAATGAAAATAGGCCTTTCGCATTCCCTTGCAACTGACTTCGTAGTTTTTACTTGAACGACAACTAAGCGAACAGAAACCATTAACCTTTACCAAAGCTGAATGAAATATTTCGAGGGGTTACTGTATAGGCCTATACGTGCTAACCAAATCTAGTTCTCAGATTTGGATGGTTCTACCTCTTTTATGGCCATGGCAATGATGTATACGGCGTCCAAACAGGTTTTCAATCTGTAGTATGATCTTCTAAAGAAAGCCACAGTCCCCGTTTTTCGTGCTACTGTCGATGACGCGTGCCCTACTCTCTTCTTACTTGTATCCTGTTTCAAGGGTGAGCCTTTGAATGATGTTACTTATATATGGTATGGGTTAGCCTCCATCTTTACGACAGCGTATTTGGTTTCATTCACTGCATCACATTTTCCAATCACTTTCACTAACATCCTAGTGGCTAAGACAGTTTTAAAGCTCAAACACTGCAACCACGGCCTCTTGTTGGTTCTCTGCGTGTAATTCATTCTCAGTTGTTTTTGAATTTTCAATATATTTCGACAGATTAATCATTGAACATTTCAGAATTTATATTCACTGTTGTATTTCTTAGTTACAGGTCATTACAGCCAACTCGTTTATAATAGGTTGAACAGATTCTGTAATTGCGCGTTAGCATCTTCCATTTGGTCCATTTATCGCATCGAGGGTCACGCATATTTTCAACGTTGCCAAGCTGCACGACAGCATTTATAAATGGGATTTTCTAGCCACGAAATAAAGTAAATTTATGCATCGGATTGGCAGCACGCATTTTAGTGAAAAAAATAAAAATAGCCTCCGTCACGTATGCACCTGGCAAAATTTCGAAAAGGCCTTGTCTGTAACGGTCTTTTAAAGGACATTCCTGGCCTACTACTGTTTTACGATTGTTATTGAACCGAGCGTGAGCGGAAGCGTGGAGCTGGTCTGTCATTAACGTCATTTTCTGTGAAACTGCATACCAAATGAAGGGATCATGCATGGCAGAATGGTCACGTGGTCTAGCGTCAGCTGATCACTGCAGAAAGTATCGTTACATGATGCCAATCATGAAACAACACGACGCGGCTCAGGGGATGGCGCAGTTATACGCAAGTCACCTTCATCATTAAAATCGATCGCGGTGCGAATTTCACTATTATCATCGTCAACACCTACCCCCATACTGGGAAGCAGTGACGAGGCGAAAGGAAGGTCCTCCAACCACATGCACTCTATTCCTGCGTCTATGCCAAAAGTGGGAAATCTGCTTAGTCCCGGTAACTTAAAATTCCGAATAGACACAAACCATATTACCTGTGAATGACTGCCTTATCATCGTGGCATAGCAGACCAGCGCAGAACTCAGTCTCCCTCGACACTGGCACTATCTTTCAACCAACTAATCACAGTGCCACTAGGTGGGTTTCCCCCCCGCCCATCCAATCCGTGGAAATTGTTGGACTATGCACCCTATGTGGTTTATAGTCTCTACCTTAGTGTAGAAGACACGTGTATCTGAAATAGCTGACGTGTGATTTGCATATTCTCTGACCTTCGGAAATATCTATATGGATTGAGCTGAATCCTTGGCTTCAACACATTACTGGAATATTGATTATACCACACTCTGGAGGCTATCCCAACGTGCAAAACAAGCTTGGACGTTCATTCACTCCCAAAACTAACATCAGAACATTTATACTCTGCTCGCAACAGTGGGATGACTCGTTACAAAAAGGCTGAGTCAATTCGTTTCTAAACGTTTGACTTTTTAAATTCATTGAGCAAACACACCTGTTCCCGCTTCATTTATTTCATTGGAATAGGATACAGTGCAGGCTTCTAAGTCAATGCAGTCTCATATAGTCACCAGAAGCATGGGTAACGTAAGCGTGTATGATCCAAGTCTTCAGGAGGAAAAGAAATATTCGACACCGGCTAGATTCAAACCCCCGACCCCATCCCTAATAGCCGAGCGTTCTGACCACTCGACCATCGCGCGACGTCTAGTCCGCCAAGCCGATAACATATAATCTAAGGAGAATGACCCTGTTAACTTAAGGAAACCGCTCACTTCTTCCTTCGAGCAAGTTCTTCCAGAAATATTAAATCGCTTTCAGTAGCACCTAGCGAAACCCGGTTCATCAGTCACGAAGATAGTTGCAGTCTTTCATTAACTGCTTCAGAACCGAACATTAACGAAGTAACTCCGCTTGCACATGCACACTGCGATGGGCGTCTTGATCTTGCCACGCGAGTAAGACGTTTAGAGGGAAGCCTCAGAGATAATAATAGTGCTCATAAAGCACAACAAGATTACGCCAAGCGTTCTTGGCATCAGGGGGAAGCTTTTGAACCGGATAAAGTCATTTCTGATTAGTCGAAAACAACACGTCTGTATCGGAGAGGATAAATCGGACTGGGTGAACGTGGTTAGTTGCGTTCCTCAATGCTCCGTTCTTGGTCCCCTACTTTTCATCCTTTATATAAATATCAGTCTTTAGGAACTGAACTGCGGTAAGATCATGTTTGCCGATTACGTTAAGCTCTGGCAGTCATTAAAGACCCGAGCGATCAGACTTATCTGCAAAATAATAGGTGCAGACTGCAGACGTTGTCAGAGAAATGGCTCGTAGATTTCAATGTGCAAAAGTGTGCAGTTCTCCACCTATGTCCAACCAATTATCTTTCAACTACCAACGTGAGGGCATATTACCTGAACGACGTTCAAAGTCCCATCGCATCTTTACAAAAAGACCTCGGTGTTCGGATACAGAGTAATCTGAAGCCATTATTTCAATGCGTCAAGGCTGCAAACACCGCCATGCGAATATTGCAGGCTATCAAAAGGGCGTTTGTGTCTTTCATTAAGGACCATTTTGGTGAAGTCTGCAGCACCTTCGTTGGACCTCACCTAGAAAATGACATACAGGCGTGACAGCCATGGCTCGCAAAAGGTAAAATATATCTCGTGAAAGTGCAACGTCGTGCAACAAAGCCAGTAAGAGGTCTAAAATACCACCCTTATTTCGAGAGACTGGAATGCCTAAACCTATTCCCTCTGTGTTACAAGCAGCAGCGATGTGATCTTATCTTACTTTACAAGATATTACGCAGCCTTGACTAAGGGTTGCGCTTTGAGGAATATTTCAGTGGCAGCTCTCACCTCATCTTCGTGGACATGAAATGAAGCTGCGCACGAAAGTGTGCAAGCTAATCCTCCGCTCTAAATTCTTCAGGAGACAGTTAGCAAAAATTTGTAACTATCTCCCGCAGTCAGTCGTGGAGGCAATGTCCCTACAGCTTTTCAAAAATCGCTTGGATAATTATACTTGTCCCTTGTTTTCTTTCGACGATTTAAACGCGAAAAAATATCACGTCAACTTCACACATTGTTTATTTGTAAAAACAATGCTACTTACAGTTTGTGAATACTATTTGTATAGTGTACATTATTAAGAGTACGTACGCAGATGTATGACACATTGGCATGTAAAGAATAATGTTTTCAAAGGCGTTGCCTATCACCCTCACCAAATAAACTGAATAAACTGATGAACTGGAACTTCTTCTCCTGCCAAGTGGACAAAAGTCTGATAAATTTGATTAACTTTACCTACGATGACGAAAAGTAAGGGGTGTTTAAGTCTCCTACAGAAACTAATACTTACGTAGAAAGAGATAGAGAACTTGAAACAAGAAATGACCAATCTAAAAAGGCTGGTTATTGCTCGGTCGTTAAAAGAACACGAGTGACGAACATTCCAAAAAAGAGATAACGTATGCAAATATTGCTTCCTTACGCATACCTAATGTATATCTGAAAGACATCCCATCTACAGAGCTCAGTAAACCAGAAGACACTTGTTTACTTTGAAAGGGAGATCAAACCAGCTCATACACCTTACCAAACACCTTTCTCACACACCTCACATCGATAGCGCGCCTTTCGAATTCGGTTTAAAATGTTCGACCTCCGAGGAATTTACTCCTTGTGAAATTTCATTCTATTGGTCACTCTTGCGGACTTTATTTATTGAGCTTTGGATTCTATTCGACATACTCTTCATCCTCGTAAGACTACTGCAGGACAACAGCGGAAACGTCCGATATCCTCCTCTTGTGCACTTCTCGTCAGCCACTCCACGATATTTTCCAGTCAACATAGGGCTGAGTCATTTCGATATTTTATTCATAAAGTAGCTCCCGCTATAACCTTCGTCCCATATTTTAACATGCTTTATCGTTTTTGCGATCTATCATAGAAGTCAAAAGTAAACCCTTCGGGAATCATGCAAAATAAGCGGTACCGCCGAGAATCGAACAAAAGCAACAGTGTGAGGGAAACATCGGTGATACCACAGAGCTATCACCGCAAGACAAACTCGCTGATTTAAATTTAAAGGATAAAATAAACACTAATCATAATACGAATGACCTCAATTACAGGCATTTTTCCTTAAAGTAACCTCCTGCCAAACGGTCCAAAAGATTTGGATGTCAATTATGAGGACGAAGCGTGTGCGATATGCTTTAAACTCCTTCCAAAAATTTTGAAGATTTAAAAGGATATGCAACGGCTGAAGATGGAAATAGAGAAGTTAAAGAAACCTCCTCACATTTTACCTGAGCACAATCAGTCCCTAACGGTAGAACATGAGGGAGACATGCACATACACATGAACAGCTTACGTAGCCATCACATCCAACAAGGAAGATGACGCTACGTTTACGGAGCTCGGTGTAACCGTTTAACAGTCTCCAGTAAGGAAACAGGGCAACCAGAAGGGATCCCAGAAAATGAAGAAAAGAGTTTTGGAAGACGACGGTAATATGCCATCCAAACATTTAAGTCCCAGGAGCCCAGCGGCAGACAAAAATCACTCTCATTTTGAAGTGTCACCATCCACGAGTAACGCCACCTCTGTTAACTCTCAGCCTAGTGTGGGCGGGCAAATTAGGAACTCGCCCATAAATCGTCAGCGAAATATCGTAATACGGGGTGTCCCAGAATCCATGTCCTGCATTCAGAAGGAACGAGTAACACACAATCTAGATCTTCTTCATGAATATGCCAGTGCAGTCCTGAAGATAGGGGAAATTTACACCTTGCAAAAAGCTTTCTGATTATGCAAAGCAGATCCCAGCTGCGACAGGGGAATATCTCCAATGCCTCTTAAAATTATTTAAAAAAACGAAACCCAGGCAGTACGTCTGTTAGAAGGAAGAATGACCTTACGGGGATCGCACAAACAAATGTTTTTTCAGCCGGACTACGAGCCGAGGGAAAGGCTGAAAATGAGGGAACTACAGAGAGAATTGAGGGAGAGAATTGATTTAGGGGATAAACGGCTTAAAATCAAAGACGGTCAAATAGTACAGATAAATGTGTCCTTCCTATTGTCACAACCTGTACCAATGAAGGCTGGGTCTCCCCGACGAAACGATCCCTGAAGGTAGTCTCTGCAAATGTACAATGCCTTTTCAACAAGCTAGCCAACATTAGAAAAGTTGTGGATGAAATTAAACCGGACGTTATGGCTTTTGTCTGAAGCGTGGCTTACTGCAGATATTACTGATTCCAAAATATCACTCAGAGGATATCAGCACTTTAAAGGAGATAGATTAAGTCGAGGTGGAGGAGTCATAGTATATGTCACTCGCAAGCTGACCGCTATGGCTGACATACACAGTCCATTACGCGATGTGGAATTCTTAAGCATTACTATATCTGCTAAGTATTTCAGACCACTTACGATATCGGTTGTGTACCATTTGCCTTATCAGACTTCCGATCAGGATCTCATTCTCATAACGGAACTCTACAAAGCCAGCGAGAAGAAAGATGTCCTAATGGTTGGGGATTTTAACGCTCCTGGTATTGACTGGAAAACATGGACTGTGCAGGGAAGGCCAGATAACGTCAACCACAAACTACTACAGTGGGCAACAGACAAACTTCTCTCTCAGTACGTCACCTTTGGAACACGGACGAGAGAAGGACAACAGTCAAACTCTCTTGACCAGATCTTTACCCGAGATGAGGCAAATATGCTAGACCTGCAGGATCGACTGCCATTAGGGTCAAGTGATCACATTACGCTGTGCATTGAGTACTCACTGTTTTCCTAGCCAACTTTACCCGATACTTGGGAAAGAAACAATAGGAAGGGGGACTACGCACTTATGAGAAGACAAATTTCAGAGATATCCTGGGAAACAGAACTATATGGTGGAACCAATAAAGATTGGACAACATTGAGCTCGTTATTGAAAAGGATTGCTTACCTCAACTGTCCTCTCAGGAGAAAGACAACCACAAACCGCCCACAGTGGATAAACGCATACTTGCAGGCCTCTTTCAAAAAAGTAATCACTTCTGGAGGCATATCAGACAAACCGGCTCCGATGCTCACTTACGGGAATATAAGCAGCAACGCAAAGTTTTTAAATGTGAGACTTCTAAGCTGTGGATGAATTTCAAACTAAACATTCTGCAAAAATCGTTTGAACACCCCAAAATGCTATATGGCTACATACAGAGTACAAAGAGAATTCAGGAAATGATAACTGCCTTAGGTCTGCAGACGGAAAACTGGAAACCAACGACCAGGTTAAAGCAGTCCTTCTTTCGAAATTCTTTCAGACCATCTGCAACCTAGAGTCTCATAATTTTTCTGCTATTCCACCATTTGTCAACCAATGTGTACGTCTCCTTTAATAAATCATGAATAATCTGTATATTTAAAGCCTAGAGAGCCGCGTCATGTCAAACTTAGTTTCGTGGTATAAATAAATACAAAATGGATAATTGCCGCACTTTGTGAGCAGCCATATTAAATAAATAAATAAATTGTATTTTTAAGGCCCAGAGAGCCCCATCATTTCAAACTTTGTATCGCGGTATAAATAAATGCAAAGTGGATAATTGCTGCACTATGTGAGCAGCCATATTCATAGCAGTAATGAACAATATGGTAGGCATATCCTATTCAGAACGATTTGCCATTTTTAAAACAATAGTCAACAATCTTTGTCATATAGGGTAAACTAGAAAAGAAGCAGTAAAAAAACTCCTAAGGTTAAATCGGAGGCGGAGTTCGGCGAGCCGCCAATGTAAAACTAATTAGTAGAAAAAATTGCTTCACTTCAATGGGATAGTATTGAGATGTTGCTGAAAACGTATGAGGGCTCGGATTGCTCCTTGTCGTGTGAGAGATAATAAAGCAGCCAGAGATACTGTTCGTAACCACCAGTGGAGGTGAGAAAGGAGGAACTCATCGTGGACACCAGGGTCGAAAAGAAGAGGGGACAGTAGAGGTCATGAGATCATAATCGAGATGCGACCTTGCTGACTGCATAGCCCAACAATCAAAGAGGCGAAACAATTAGAACCCACCTTAATCACCAACTGAACCTGGAGACCGTCGTCGGGGTTGCAAAATTGGAGGAAATTATCAAGGTTATCAAGAGTTGGCGATGCTAGTTTAAAAGGGGGGACGAAAAAGTGAGTGCAAAGATTGACCGTTCAGAGGATGATGGAAATATAATAAGAGACCATTATAATATCAAAGGGAACTGCCTCAAATACCAGGAGGACCCTTTTCGAAATCAAAGAAGTTGCGAGTTAGGGAAGGAAACAGACAATAAGGACTTTATATCTTCCGAAGTTAAATGTTTGCGTAACTTTGTTTTGAAAATAGCTAATGTGGACGACAACCTAATTTGCAGTGGAAGATTATTCCAGATGAAAGCATTTTGGAGGCCAAAAACTGAGACCGGTTGGTTGTGGAGCTAAGGGGTGGTGAAATGATCATGGAGGAATTACGAGTGGCATAGGGTCGATCTACCGGAGTAGAGCGTTAATTCGTGGGAGATTGGGGCTAGAGTTAACGCGAAACAGGAAGCAGAGACCGGCTTCGAGTCTTCTAACCCACAGAAATTTAATGTTTGCTAACTGGCATCTATCCGTATAAGAGATACTGGATCCAGGAAGAGAAAATAGTCTTCGAGTAAAAAACCCTCTGAACTTTTTCAATCTTACTGCGGTCAGAGGCGTTCATCAGCCCAAAGAGGGGACAGCAGTATTCTAGAATAGGAAGAACAAACATGCGGTACAGGTCTAACTTTATTTCCGGAAGGAAGAAATTGTGCGATATAAAACCACATATCTGTGCAGCCTTTGCAGAAATTCGATCTGCATGAGGCGATAATGCTAGCTTGTTCGTGTAACTTAGACCCTAAGTCTTTTATGGTTGATTTTAAAAAGTGTACTATTTTGCAATACGATGGGTCCAGGAAGCTTAGCGGGGCCAAAAACACATAAAACTACTCTTGGATGAAGAAAACTCCATCTGCCAAGTACAGCTCCAACGTGAGAGCATAAGTAGATCAGTGTTGATTTTATCCACGCAACTATTGGCAGTGTCTTTAGAAAATGAATAAATGCACTTGAGATCGTCAGCGTAAACAAAGTTTGTGAATTTGTGAGTAAAGCTGAAATTTCGTTTATGTACAGAATAAGAGAAGGGGACCTGAACCGTGCCTTGAAAAACGCCACTCGTGATCGGTTGAGGCGTCGAGTTGCTATTACCTACTAAGACCTTCTGGCTGCGGTTAGACAAGTAGGAACCAATGAAGTCAAGGAGAGGAGGCCGGATGCCGAGGGCTTCAATTTCACCAGAAGACGTTTGTGCGATTCACCTTGTCAAAGGCTTTGCTCAGGTCAAAGTAGATCACAACCACTGTCTGCTGCTCATTACGAAGGAAGTGACGAGGTTAAGAAAAGCTAAGTGACACACTTCGCATGATCTCCCCAGGTAGAAAACCATATTGTGAGTCGCTTAAGAGCTTATTTTCTAAGCAAACGTCGAGAATTTGATTAAAAATAATTTTTTTCAAGAAATTTTGCTAGAGCCGGGGTTTTGTGAACGCCTCGATAATTATTTACGTCCGAACGAGATCCCGACTTGAAGACAGGAAGAATAATAGATGTCTTCCATGAGTCAGGAAAGAATCCGTTTAAAAGATAAACTGAGAATACATGGCTAAGCAATCGGGGGAAAGCTCGGCACTCTCTTAATAACTGAGTTTGGAATACCGTCAGTCCCCGAAGAGTGCGAGTTTTTCAGACGCATTATTTGCTTACGAATAAGTTCTATGGAGAAATCAATGGTACTGATAACATTAAATGAGGATGCCTGAAACGTCGGAACCGGTTCAGATTCCATCGTAAGATGATTTGCAAGAATGCACTAAACAATTCTGCCTTCTCAGAGTCTTCGAGAACGAATTTCATAGTTTCATTAAGTAATGGAGGTATTTCATAACCTCGTTTAGAGCAGGATCGACGGCGGAACAGTTGAGCAACAGATTTTTGCAGAGTTTGGCTCGCTTAGTGCGCATGATTCTCTCTGTCTGTCACGTGCAAACCGAATCTTGAGGCTAATTCAAAAATCTCTGCAATCCTTAGATGTACAGATAACGAACTAGTATATTGATCTTTTAATTGCTTCCTCAATTTCTTTTAGTCTTGGCAAGAAAGTGGGACAGTGAATTCAAGTGTATGACTTGACAATTTTGGTTGGCACAAATTCAGGATGTTATTTGAAACGACTGACATTAAGTCAGAAAGACTTGCTGCATCGTTCATGGAGAGATACTGCCAATCAATGAGTCAAAAGTTGTTAATTAAGCTGATATCTGCGAGGTCAAAAATTATTTAAATTTAGAATTTATATTTGGTTAGCACCGGGGAAGGTACTGTCTAAGCAAACATTAGTAACGAAATAAAGTTATGACAATGTGTGCAGATAAAATGTACAAATTCATAAATTGTCCTGCTATGTCAACAGTTAGCAATGTTTTTAAAATTAATGGTGAACTAGAAAAAAATAGGCAGTGAAAAAAACTCCTACCATGAAAATGGAGCAGAGTTCAATAGGCCTTCATTTTTCGAATAGGGTAGGAGAAAAAACTGCTAGGAAAAATAGTCAGGTGGTAGAATAGGGTAATACTGCAGTAGCATTTCAGAATGAGATAATGAAACGTCGAGGTGATTCGTTCTTGATCACTTAGGCGTATGAAACAGAATCTCACGAAAATGCGTCAATGAACTTAAGTCCTCAGCATCATAGGATCCAGAATTGAATTCTGATGATGGTTAGTATCCAAAAGAAACCGCAGCATTTAAGACTGTGGACCACCGAATTTGTACGTCCGAATGACGTCATCGTTTGGAGGACGGGTGATATAAGGAGACATTATAGTTCATGGGCGTCTCCAGGTAGCGTAAAATATAGTTTCAAGAGGGTTACTCAAATTCCCGATGGTCCTTTCTCCGAGTCATGGGGAAAGCTACTGGAAAGATGAGGAAAATAAAGGTTAATAGAATCAGTGTTAAGATAAATGTGCAGTCTTCGCTTGAATGCAGATAGACTAGTTAACGACCTTATTTCAATTGGCAAGTTATTCCAAAGAAAACTATACCTAGAAGCAAAGAAGAGAGCGTTTACACGTGGAGGATGCAGGGGAGGTATAATTAGTTCAGAATTTCTTGGGTTATAAGGAAGACTAACGGGGGTAATGACAGAAAAGCTTTGGGAGAGTTGAACTATTATTAAGACGAAAAAGGAGACAAAGCCTGCTTCAAGTCTCCCGACCCAAAGAAATTTTAGCTTCGTTAGCTGGCATCTTGTTGAGTAGGAAGTAGTTAAAAAGAGTCGGATATAGGAGTTTTTGGTGAAATTTCTTTGAACATTTTTCAATTTTTGAACGGCTAGATTCGTTCATCAAACCGAAGAAAGGACAGCAAAATTCAAGAATGGGAAGTACAAACATACGAAAAAAGTCTTAATTTAATTTCAGGAAGGTAGAAATTATAAGAAATAAAGCCGCAAATCTGAGCAGCTTTGGCCGTAATTCTATCGGCATGAGGCGAAAGATCTAATTTATTGGTGTAGCTTAAGCCCAAGTCCTTGATGGAGGAACATTCAATCATATGGCAACCTTCAAAGATAAGAGGTTGCGGCAGCCTTACAGGCCCAAAACTCATGTAGCGACACTTAGTAGGTGAGAACTCCATTAGCCATGTGGAGCTCCAGGCCGAAAAGAGCGTCTAAGTCTGAATGAATTTGTTCTAGGCACCGTTCGGTTGTAGAGTGAGAAGGAATAACGCATTTGAGATCATCAGCATAAATAAAAAGATTGAGAATGTTTAACTATCGATGAAATATCATTTTATATACAGTAAGAACAACAAAGGACCTAATACGGTACCTTGAAGGACACCACTGACAATCGGGGTAGGACTTGAGTATGAGGACCCTACTAAAAACTTTTGTTTTCGATCATTTTAGGTATGATCTAATAAAGTCAGTAAGGGACTACGAAGTCCTATAGCTTCTAGTTTAGCTAGAAGTCGTTTATGAGGCACCTTATCGAATGCCTTACTAAGATCAAAATAGATAACTACTACAGATAGATGATCATACGAAGAGTTAGTAGATTTAGAAAAGACATGTGGCAGGGTTTCACAAGAACGGTCCGGTAGAAGCCGTGTTGGGATAAAGTTGATAATTTTTATTGCTTATGCAAAAATCCGTGATTTGTTTTGCAATTAGTTTTTTCGAAAGAGTTTAGCAAAGAGGGCGTTTTATGAACACCGCGATAGTTATGAATGTCCGAGCAGGAACCAGATTTAAAACTGGTATTATAATAGAAGTTTTTCAAATCGGGGAAGAAACCATTCGAGAAATACTGAGTATAATTTGCTTAGTAAAGGTGTCCCTTAACTGTTTAATAAGTGAGTTTGGAATGTTATCAGTTCCAACTGAATGTATTCTTTTAGGTGAGCTATTTCTTTTTGAATACATGAAGGCGAGAAATTAATAGTTGTTAGAAGTGAATTTGAAAGCAGAGGAATTGTGGGAGTGGGGGCTAGTTTCAGTGGTAAAAGTGGTTGGCAAAAAAACGAGTTTAACAATTCTGCTTTGCCCCAAAATCATCTGTAACAAATTTTTCTGTTACAGTCGAGTAAGAGGGCGGAGTTACATTCAGACAGCTTAGCCGATGACCGAACATGAAGATTTGAGCAACAGATTTGGATGAATTGGCATCACTTAGTGCCTGAGACTCCTACGCTTATCTCGCGCGAGCCTTATTCTCGATGCTAATTCAAATATTTGTGCAATCCTTAAAATGAACTGACAAAAGAGCTTTTAAGATGAATCTTTAAGTTGCTTTTCGTAATTTTTTTAAGTCTGTTCTGGAGAAAATGCGGAACAGTAGAAGAAGCTGAATGTAGTTAAAATCTTAAACGGGATTAAGAGCTGGATTTTTCTGTGAGGCTCAATGTGATCTTCCCGTAGTAAAAACCCTCTATTCTGGTCAAAACTTTTTTCAGCGATTGAGTTGACCTTGTTTTTCTCTAGGGCATGGGCACTCGGCTCAATATTTGAAAAAACAAGTTGTTTATCTGTAGGGGATAAAACCCCAATGGAACGTCGGGTTTCACCCTCATTAGCAAACAAGAAGCCTTGGTCTACACCTTCAATACCAAAAAGTTATCTCGAGAGGTTTGTCCTGTAGCTAAAGCAAGCCCACGGCCCTCCGGATCGGCAGGAATTTCGATTCCAGCTGAATCTTCACCCGTTAACCTTGTTTCTGGTTTGAGGGAAATTGTGTCAACTCCGCTTCTTTCTCATCCCAAGCAAACCATGCCGGCTATACCTGCCAAATCTACTAACCCTAAGAAAACTCCTAGTAAATCTAAATCTGTGGCTAATCCAGGCTTTAAAGATCAGCAATGGCATTACCGATGGAAACCTGCTAACCCCTCAGCATCTACAACAGCTGCGAACGCTAACGTTAGCATCTTTGCCAACCCAAAAATTGTCCGAAATCCACAAATATTTAAAGGCTTCTAATTATGCTACCAGTTTTTCGAAATCAATTATTCCTTTTTCAAATGCACGTTTTTCCGCCAATTTTTCGCTAACGTCCCTCAAAATCTCATTTCTATGCCACCCCTATCTTTCAAACGCCACAATATAGCCTTCCCTTCCAAGGTTTTTCATCCAAATATGCCGCTGTACAATAATCTCAGTTCTCTTAACAGTAACATTTCGACAAATTGTAGACCAGAGCAATTTTTGTTTCCCACCTTTCGTTTCTTCTTTCCAGTTTTTCTTCTCCGCCACCAAATTATCCTTTTTTTATAAATACTGATGAGCGTAACCTGCCGCTCAGGAATACGCTCAGCTTAGTTTCACTCAATGCGAGGTCAGTTGTAAATAAGATGGCTGAGCTTAGAACAGTAGCCTTTGAGCTTGATCCAGATGTGCTGTGCATCACTGAATCCTGGGCTCACTCTCTTATTTCTGACTCGACGCTTGCTATAGATAATTTCAATTTGTACCGACAAGACCGCGCTGAAAAAAACGTGGCGGTGGTTGCCTCCTTTATATTAAGTCATCCTTTGTACATTTCCCTTTTTCATCTGAACATTTCGTCTTTTTTTCTGGAAATGTATGCTTTGCTTCAGTCATCCTCCCGCACAATAAAAAAAGCGGTAATTGGCTGTGTCTATAATCCTCCGTGTTATTCTGGCAATGAAAGCGAGCTCTGTGAACTATTTGAAAAAAAGTTGCAGACACTCAGTTTGATGTCAAAATAATCGTAGGCGATTTTAATCTGCCAGACATTGACTGGCAGGCCAATTCCTCTCCGCCTAAACATCAGAAATTGGTCGATACTATTAACTTTTACAAACATGTCCCAACTGGTCAGATCAGTTACTAGAAATGACAACATTTTTAGATTTAATTTTTTTACAAACGATGTTCACCCTCTCTTTATGAATTTTCCATCATGATCTATTTACAAGTGATCACGCAATAATTCACTGTTGTTTTCCAGTTCCCCTTCTTACGAAGCCTGAGGGTTTAAATGCAATAACCTCGACTTTGCTAACATAAACCATGAAACAGTAAATAATTTCGTAAGCACTCTAGATTGGCATAGCATATTCTCAATCAACGATCTAAACTTTTTTTCCGTGAGCTATTGCAGAGCCTCACAGAAAAAATCCAGTCTTTATCCCGTTTAAGATTTTTTTAATTCACATTCAGCTTCTTCTACTGTTCCGCATTTTTCTCCAGAACAGACTTAAAAAAATTACGAAAGCAACTTAAAGATTCATCTAAAAAGCTCTTTGTCAGTTCATTTAAGGATTGCACAAATATTTGAATTAGCATCGAGAATAAGGCTCGCGCGAGATAAGCGTAGGGAGTCTCGGGCACTAAGTGATGCCAATTCATCCAAATCTGTTGCTCAAATCTTTCATGTTCGGTCATCGGCTAAGCGTCTGAATGTAACTCCGCCCTTACTCGACTGTAACAGAAAATTTGTTACAGATGATTTGGGCAAAGCAGAATTGTTAAACTCGTTTTTTTGCCAACCACTTTACCACTGAAACTAGCCCCACTCCCACAATTCCTCTGCTTTCAAATTCACTTCTAACAACTATTAATTTCTCGCCTTCATGTATTCAAAAGAAATAGCTCACCTAAAAAATTCACATTCAGTTGGAACTGATAACATTCCAAACTCACTTATTAAACAGTTAAGGGATTTTCCACCTTTACTAAAGCAAATTATACTCAGTATTTCTCGAAAATGGTTTCTTCCCCGATTATTGGAAAACTTCTATTATAATACCAGTTTTTAAAATCTGGTTCCCGCTCGGACATTCATAACTATCGCGGTGTTCATAAAAACGCCCTCTCTTGCTAAACTCTTCGAAAAAAACTAATTGCAAAACAAATCACGGATTTTTTTGCATCAGCAATAAAATTATCAACTTTTCCCAACACGGCTTCTTACCGGACCGTTCTTGTGAAACCTGCCACATGTCTTTTTTAAATATACTAACCTCTCTTCGTTAGGATCATCTATCTGTAGTAGTTATCTATTTTTGATCTTAGTAAGGCATTCTTTAAGGTGCCTCATAAACGACTTCTAGCTAAACTAGAAGCTATAGGATTCCGTAGTCCCCTTACTGACTTTATTAGATCATACCTAAATGATCGAAAACAAAAAAGTTTTAGTAGGGTCCTCATACTCAAGTCCTACCCCGATTGTTAGTGGTGTCCTTCAAGGTACCGTATTAGGTCCTTTGTTGTTCTTACTGTATATAAATGATATTTCATCGATAGTTAAACATTCTCAATCTTTTTATTTATGCTGATGATCTCAAATGCGTTTATTCCTTCTCTAACTCTACAACCGAACGGTGCCTAGAACAAATTCATTCAGACTTAGACGCTCTTTCGGCCTGGAGCTCCACATGGCTAATGGAGTTCTCACCTACTAAGTGTCGCTACATGAGTTTTGGGCCTGTAAGGCTGCCGCAACCTCTTATCTTTGAAGGTTGCCATATGATTGAATGTTCCTCCATCAAGGACTTGGGCTTAAGCTACACCAATAAATTAGATCTTTCGCCTCATGCCGATAGAATTACGGCCAAAGCTGCTCAGATTTGCGGCTTTATTTCTTATAATTTCTACCTTCCTGAAATTAAATTAAGACTTTATCGTATGTTTGTACTTCCCATTCTTGAATTTTTGCTGTCCTTTCTTCGGTTTGATGAACGAATCTAGCCGTTCAAAAATTGAAAATGTTCAAAGAACATTTCACCAAAAAACTCCTATATCCGACTCTTTTAACTACTTCCTACTCAACAAGATGCCAGCTAACGAAGCTAAAATTTCTTTGGGTCAGGAGACTTGAAGCAGGCTTTTTGTCTCCTTTTTCGTCTTAATAATAGTTCAACTCTCCCAAAGCTTTCTGTCATTACCCCCGTTAGTCTTCCTTATAACCTAAGAAATTCTGAACTAATTATACCTCCCCTGCATCCTCCACGTGTAAACGCTCTCTCTTCTTTGCTTCTAGGTATAGTTTTTCTTTGGAATAACTTGCCAATTGAAATAAGGTCGTTAACTAGTCTATCTGCATTCAAGCGAAGACTGCACATTTATCTTAACACTGATTCTATTAACCTTTTATTATTTTCCTCATCTTTTTCCCAGTAGCTTTCCCCATGACTCGGAGAAAGGACCATCGGGAATTTGAGTAACCCTCTTGAAACTATATTTACGCTACCTGGAGACGCCCATGAACTATAATGTCTCCTTATATCACCCGTCCTCCAAACGATGACGTCATTCGGACGTACAAATTCGGTGGTCCACAGTCTTAAATGCTGCGGTTTCTTTGGATACTAACCATCATCAGAATTCAATTCTGGATCCTATGATGCTGAGGACTTAAGTTCATTGACGCATTTTTCGTGAGATTCTGTTTCATACGCCTAAGTGATCAAGAACGAATCACCTCGACGTTTCATTATCTCATTCTGAAATGCTACTGCAGTATTACCCTATTCTACCACCTGACTATTTTTTCCTAAGCAGTTTTTTTCTCCTACCTTCTATTCGAAAATGAAGGCCTATTGAACTCTGCCTCCATTTTTCATGGTAGGGAGTTTTTTTCACTGCCTATTTTTTCTAGTTCACCATTAATTTTTAAAACATTGCTAACTGTTGACATAGCAGGACAATTTATGAATTTGTACATTTTATCTGCACACATTGTCATAACTTTATTTCGTTACTAATGTTTGCTTAGACAGTACCTTCCCGGTGCTAACCAAATATAAATTCTAAATTCTAAATAATTTTGACCTCGCAGATATCAGCTTAATTAACAACTTTTTGGACTCATTGGATTGGCAGCATCTCTCCTCCATGAACGATGCAGCAAGTCTTTCTGACTTAATGTCAGTCGTTTCAAATAACATCCTGGAATTTGTGCCAATCAAAATTGTCAAGTCATACACTTCGGAATCCACCGTCCCCCACTTTCTTTTGCCAAGACTAAAGAAATTGAGGAAGCAATTAAAAGATCAATATACTAGTTCGTTATCTGTACATCTAAGGATTGCAGAGATTTTTGAATTAGCCTCTAAGATTCGGCTTGCACGGGACAGACAGAGAGAATCATGCGCACTAAGCGAGCCAATCTCTGCAAAATCTGTTGCTCAACTGTTCCACCGTCGATCCTGCTCTAAACGAGGTTATGAAATACCTCCATTACTTAATGAAACTATGAAATTCGTTCTCGAAGACTCTGAGAAGGCAGAATTGTTTAGTGCATTCTTTGCAAATCATCTTACGATGGAATCTGAACTGGTTCCGACGTTTCAGGCATCCTCATTTAATGTTATCAGTACCATTGATTTCTCCATAGAACTTATTCGTAAGCAAATAATGCGTCTGAAAAACTCGCACTCTTCGGGGACTGACGGTATTCCAAACTCAGTTATTAAGAGAGTGCCGAGCTTTCCCCGATTGCTTAGCCATGTATTCACAGTTTATCTTTTTAAACGGATTCTTTCTGACTCATGGAAGACATCTATTATTCTTCCTGTCTTCAAGTCGGGATCTCGTTCGGACGTAAATAATTATCGAGGCGTTCACAAAACCCCGGCTCTTGCAAAACTTCTTGAAAAATTATTTTTAATCAAATTCTCGACTTTTGCTAGAAATAAGCTCTTAAGCGACTCACAATATGGTTTTCTACCTGGGAGATCATGCGAAGTGTCACTTAGCTTTTTCTTAACCTCGTCACTTCCCTTCGTAATGAGCAGCAGACAGTGGTTGTGATCTACTTTGACCTGAGCAAAGCCTTTGACAAGGTACCGCACAAACGTCTTCTGGTGAAATTGGAAGCCCTTGGCATCCGGCCTCCTCTCCTTGACTTCATTGGTTCCTACTTGTCTAACCGCAGCCAGAAGGTCTTAGTAGGTAATAGCAACTCGACGCCTCAACCGATCACGAGTGGCGTTTTTCAAGGCACGGTCCTAGGTCCCCTTCTATTTATTCTGTACATTAACGAAATTTCAGCTTTACTCACAAATTCACAAAGTTTTGTTTACGCTGACGATCTCAAGTGCATTTATTCATTTTCTAAAGACACTGCCAATAAATAAATAAATAAATAAATTGTATATTTAAGGCCCAGAGAGCCCCGTCATTTCAAACTTAGTATCGCGGTATAAAGTAAATCAAAGTGGATAATTGCTGCTATGTGAGCAGCCATATTAACAGCAGAAATTAACATTATGGTAGGCATATCCGATTCAGAACGATTTGCCATTTTTAAAACAATAGACAGCAATCTTTAATTAAACGGTGAACTAGAAAAAGCAGTACTCCTACGGTAAATTGGAGGCGGAGTTCAGCGAGCCGCCAATTTTAGTAGGAGACTGCTTCACTAAAAACATTAATAGCTAGATGCAATGGGATAGATCTGTGATGATGCTGACAACGTATGAGGGTTCGGAACGCTCCTTGTCGTGTGAGAGATAATATAGCAGTCAGAGCTACTGTTTGTTTCCCACCAGTGGAGGTGTGAGAGGACGGACTCATCGTGGACACCAGGGTCAAAACGAAGACGGGACAGTAGAGGTCATGAGATCATCATTGAGATGCGACCTTGCTGACTGCATAGTCCCAATCAAGAAGCAAAACTATCGGAACCCGCCTTGATCCTCAACTGAACCTGGAGACCATCGTCGGGGTTGCAAAAGCGGAGGAAAGTACCAAGGTTGCCAAGACTTGGCGATGATTGATTTTCAGAAGGCCATCGATAGTTTTCCACACCATCGTCTCCTTTAAACGTTGAGAATGTTGGGTATTGGAGGCAAACGTCTTACGTAGATCGAGCATTTTCTCGTTGGTTGTTCCACAATTGGCTGTGTAGGTGGAAGCGATCAAGGCGCACAGTCATCAAAGTGTAAGAATCCCCGCAATTTCAATGATCGGACCGATCCTCTTACTCTTTTCATTAATGATTGTGTAAAGGAATTGGACTTTAACTTTGCTATGCTTGCGGATAAAATCAACACTGATCTACTTATGCTCTCACGTTGGAGCTGTACTTGGCAGATGGAGTTTTCTTCATCCAAGAGTAGTTTTATGTGTTTTGGCCCCGCTAAGCTTCCTGGACCCATCGTATTTCAAAATAGTACACTTTTAGAAAAATCAACCATAAAAGACTTAGGTCTAAGTTACACGAACAAGCTAGCATTATCGCCTCATGCAGATCGAATTTCTGCAAAGGCTGCACAGATATGTGGTTTTATATCGCACAATTTCTTCCTTCCGGAAATAAAGTTAGACATGTACCGCATGTTTGTTCTTCCTATTCTAGAATACTGCTGTCCCCTCTTTGGGCTGATGAACGCCTCTGACCGCAGTAAGATTGAAAAAGTTCAGAGGGTTTTTACTCGAAGACTATTTTCTCTTCCTGGATCCAGTATCTCTTATACGGATAGATGCCAGTTATCAAACATTAAATTTCTGTGGGTTAGAAGACTCGAAGCCGGTCTCTGCTTCCTGTTTCGCGTTTACTCTAGCCCCAATCTCCCACGAATTAACGCTCTTACTCCGGTAGATCGACCCTATGCCACTCGTAATTCCTCCATGATCATTTCACCACCCCTTAGCTCCACAACTAACCGGTCTCAGTTTTTTGCCTCCAAATATGCTTTCATCTGGAATAATCTTCCACTGCAAATTAGGCTGTCGTCCACATTAGCTATTTTCAAAACAAAGTTACGCAAACATTTAACTTCGGAAGATATAAAGTCCTAATTGTCTGTTTCCTTCCCTAACTCGCAACTTTTGGATTTCGAAAAGGGTCCTCCTGGTATTTGAGGCAGTTCCCTTGATATTATAATGGTCTCTTATTATATATCCATCATCCTCTGCAGAGTCAATCTTTGCATTAACTTTTTGCCCCCCCTCATTTTAAACTAGCATTGCCAAGTCTTGTCAACCTTGGTACTTTCCTCCGCTTTTGCGACCCCGACGATGGTCTCCAGGTTCAGTTGAGGATCAAGGCGGGTGCTGATAGTTTTGCTTCTTTGATTGGTGGACTATGCAGTCGGCAAGGTCGCATCTCAATTATGATCTCATGACCTCTACTGTCCCGTCTTCGTTTTGACCCTGGTATCGACGATGAGTCCGTCCTCTCTCACCTCCACTGGTGGTTACAAACAGTAGCTCTGACTGCTATATTATCTCTCACACGACAAGGAGCGTTCCGAACCCTCATACGTTGTCAGCATCATCACAGATCTATCCCATTACATCTGGCTATTAATGTTTTAGTGAAGCAGCTTTTTTCTCCTATTTTTTTTTAAATTGGCGGCTCGCTGAACTCCGCCTCCGATTTACCGTAGGAGTTTTTTTACTGCTTCTTTTCCAGTTCACCGTTTATGTTAAAGATTGTTGTCTATTGTTTTAAAAATGGCAAATCGTTCTGAATCAGATATGCCTACCATATTTTTAATTTCTGCTGTTAATATGGCTGCTCACATAGAGCAGCAATTATCCACTTTGTATTTATTTATACCGCGATACTAAGTTTGAAATGACGGGGCTCTCTGGGCCTTAAATATACAATTTATTTATTTATTTAAGCGTCAGAGAGCGGTCTCCGGTCCAAAGTGATGAGCTTCAATTCTCCTCGGTATTTATGTCATGGTCTCCAGACGATTTGATAGGTTAACATAGAATAGACCAACGGGTTTGCGTAAATCATACGTTGTAGATCGAAAAGAACCAATAGGGTTAATAGTTAAGATTTTATAGACTTCCGGGATGGCGCTAGTAATCTGGGCTACTAGAGTAATCTGCTAGTAATTTGGGCTATTAGAGAAAATCGAAAAACTTTGATTCAATCTTTCCAGTGTGGGGTCTGCCGAATAATTAGACTTAGTTGACTGATTGCTAAAAAGGTGAAAATAGATTAGGAGCAAGAACAGTTCAACGGTAAGAAACTTTCAATGCAGTCATACAGTCTTCATATTTGTATTATATATCATAGTGTTGATTATGTTTGATCTAGCTGTATGAAACAGCTAGTAACATTCGTTTCATAAAGCTATATCAAAACCTAGACGTGCAGCTCATTGCGCATTTGAATTTGCCACCACGACCCATCTCCGAGGTCACCCATTGAAACTGCGTGTCCAGCAGGCGAGACTGGATGTGCGCAAGTTCTCCTTCTCTGTCAGAGTGGTTAAACCATGGAATGCCCTCCCTGAAGACGTTGTGATGTCACAATCGCTGGAAAGCTTTAAAAGGAACCTTAACAGTTTTATGTTCTGCAACGAGCCTGAGCGATGAGGCATTTATCTTAACCCTCGAGAGTCGTGCACCACTTGTCAAATTTTATGACCGCCTTTTGTACCTTTGCAACCCACACGGTTTCTCTGTATACCGCACTTAATTTTACGTTACAAATAGGGTACTAAAAGGCCCATGCCTATTTCCTTCAATAAATTGAATTGAATTGAATTGAATTGAATAACATAGAGCATAATTGATGTTAAAATGGAAAAAAACATACTTCTAACAGACAGAGATAAAAAATAATAAGTTTTGCAAGTAAGTTTTAAAGCAAATTGTTTACTAATCATAAAATTATACATAAAAATAAAGACTCTATCCAAAAACATTTTAAATGTAAAGTTATCATAGTTTTTTAAAATAGTTTTAAAGATAGAAAAAAAGCTGCTTTTAGATAATGGATATATAAATCATTAAATTGAGAGCCCTTGTGCATAGCCAGAAGATAGGTATTTATGAGTCTTGTATGTCACTAACCACCACTTATAGCTTGCCCATAACCAGAGGGTGTACCACATAACCAGATGATAAGATTCTTAATCTCTGTGTGCATTGCAGGTCGTCGTAGGTGGTTTATAAAACGACATGAATTAACTAATCGTGGGAGATTCTGGCCTGAGTATCCGGTTCTAGTGAAATGGCTATCACCGCACGCAAAGTACGTTTGGATTTTCAGCTTGACTTCTAAGTGCAGATAAGGCAGTTCATCGGCAGAACTCAGGATTGAAGAAGCTATCGCCAACAGTAACTGCCGCGTCAGAGCCTTTTCGGCCCGAATTCTACGTTGAAGAACTGAGTTGAAAAATGCCCTATCTTATTCAAAAATAGATGTGTGCTATTATTTACCATATATTGTTTGATTTTTATTTTAAATTCTCGTATGGTTCGACTATTTCTAATAGAATTTGGCAGGGCATTCCATATTGTCGCGTATCTTATGGAATAGAAGTTGGATCGTTGGGCCTTTTTTAATTTCGGAATTTTTATAATATTTTCTGAATTTCTAGTGTCTCGGGGACCGTTTTGATTTGTTAGTATATTCATTCTGCGAATATCTTGGTCATGTGTGATTTTTGAATAGAAAAAGTGAGACCATTTTGAGTCTTCTGATCCAGACGGGTTGAAGACCATATCTATCGTATAGTTCCATGTATGAGCCTTGAAAGGCATCACATTTGGATAAGGATCTGGTAAAAGCATCTTTGAATGGCTTCTAGTTTCTTTCGGCCATCTGATGGCATAATTCAAAAAAAATTGAGCAGTAATCCAAGAGAGGTAAAACGTACATTTTATATAGTCTTGTCTTTAGGGCAGATGAGGAGAAATTTTTACAAATGAATCCGCATAGTCTAGTGGCTTTTGGTGATATTTGTTTAACGTGGGGAGATAAATCAAGAGTATTTGTAAAGCTAAGACCTAAGTCTTTTATTGATGTTGTCTCAGTTATTTCCTGATTATTGAAAAATATGGGAGGAAGTTTTTGTGAACCAAAGATCAAGAGATGACATTTACTTGGAGAGAATGGCATTTGCCATAGAGTTCTCCATTCGCTTAGTTTTTTACGATCATTTTCAATCGTTCTATGCATACTGGCTACTGTATGCTGGTTATATGCATATGCAAGTTTTAAGTCGTCCGCATATAAAAATGTTTTAGCTGACGTTGATATAGAGGATAAGTCGTGAATGTATATAAGAAATAGGAGGGACCTAGGATAGTCCCCTGAAGTACTCCACTACTAATATGAGATGGTTCTGAGACTACGTTTCGAATTTGTACTACCTGATATCGGTTTTGAAGGTAAGATTTTAGAAAGTCAAGAAGGGGAGACCCAATCCCATGACTTTTTAGCTTCACTAGAATCCTTTGATGGGGTACTTTATCGAACGCTTTTTTTAGGTCAAAGTATATCGTAGCTACCGTGTTTCCGTCATCTCTGTTACTTGAAACGAATTCAAGGAAGGTGAGATGGCAGGACTGACATGACTTTTTAGTTAAGAAAGCGTGTTGAGAGGAAGGTATGAGGTTAGCGTTTGTTAGATAGTTTAGCATTTGTTTGGAAATTATTTTTCTAGTATTTTTGATATTACCGCTGTTCGGTGAACACCACGATAGCTTTGTGTATCAGATCGGTTCCCGTTTTTAAAGATTGGTGTAATGCTTGAGTATTTCCAGATTTCTGGATACATACTATTTGATTGGAGTAAGGAGAATAGACTTGACAGCAGTATTGGAGCCTATATCATATGCTTCAGTATGCAAGGTGGGATTTTATCCATCCCATAAGAGGTGGAATTAGAAAGTTGTCTGATAGCTTTTTGACGGTTTCTTCGCCAAAACAGATCTCATTGAAGGTAAATGTTGTCATTTCTGTTGGGGTGGGGTATCGGCTCCTCCTCAACTGAATAGTTGGCTGAGAAGTACTTATTGAATAAATTTGCTTTTGGTTGTCGTCCGTTATATCTTGTCCTGCGTCATCAATCATGAGTTGGGACCTGGTTTTCGATTAGTTTTCATTTGCTTCCGAAAGATCTGGGCTGTTTTTTCGGAGGACTCTATTGCCCGGCGTTCCGCTGCTATGTTTTTATTTGCTTCCATTTTTTCAACTAGATCATGAATTTCCCTAATTCGTCTGAGTGTGGATAAATAACTAACTGAGGGATCATTAAGTTGTTTTTTTTAAATTTTTTTAGTCTCTTAGAAAGGAAGTTAGGAATTTGTGACTTATATGGGGATTTTTCATCTATTAAGGTATCTCGAATTATAAAAAGAGTAGAGTATAAAAGGTTAACAGCTTCCGTCGCGGATGTCGTTAGAAGATATGAACTCCAGTCTAGTGACATTACATATTTGTTCATAAAGTCAATGTCGAGTTTTTTGGATTTATGTTAATGTAACTAGAATCTGATGTTACATTTATGTTTAGAGGGGAGCATTGTTATTATTGCCTGATGATCACTTTCAAAGTTTATGCTGTCGTAATGCGTATGTAGGGGCCAGATATCATTTTTGAGAATAATATCTAGTAAGTTGTTTCCTCGGGTCGGTTTATTTATTATTTGTGTCCAGTTATGGAATAAAATTGATTAAACCAGTTCATCGTGTCTGGTGGGAGCTGATAGTTTAGCCCAGTTTATTTCAGGACAGTTTAGATCGCCTGCAATTATCTTATATTCAAAGTGAATATTTGATAAAGTATCTATTAGATTGGTTAGGCGAGTATCATCGTTACTATATTCTGGAGGAGTGTACAGACATCCGATAAGTATATTTTTGTGCGATAGGGATTTACTGTGGCAAAGCATGCTTCGCCAGGGAAAGTTTCGTGTGAAACATCGAAACCACTTTGTTCAATGGTAGTTTTGATGTATATCATACAACCACCGCCTCGTTTATTAATGCGGTCTTGTCGATAGAAATTGTAGTTTGGGACAAAAAGCGAAGCATTCGATGTTAATTCATTAACCCATGTTTCCGTTGAACAAACTATATCGGGATTATAGGCTTCAACAAATGTCCTAAGTTGTGGTATTTTATGTACTATTTATCTCGCATTAATAAGGGCGATACTTAGGATGTCGGATAGGGAAGAGCCCAGTTGTTGTGAAAAAACTGATTTCTAAAACTGTTTTGATTTTGCGATGGGCTAATAGAAGGGAAGTGTGTAACTGTTGGAAGGTATGGTGATGTGTATGGTGAGAGATGAGTGAATGGGTAAGAGTGTATGTGTTGAGAGGGTGGTGGGATTTGAGTGTATGGGTTAAAGTGAATGGGTTGTGTGTAGGTGTTAGAGAGCATGGGTTGAGTGTAGAGGTTATGCCCCATATGGGGGAAAGGATTTACTTGGCGGTTATTGTAGAAACCTGGGGTTATTGTCGGGAAGGTTTGCCGGCCTAGGTAACTGCTTATGTTGCCATAAGTTGTTACTATTTTTGAACGGTTAGCATGCGTTGGTTAACTCCTATGCCATGCATTTGGATTTGAGGGACTTGAGGTGTTATTATAAGAGGTTATTCGTGTCTCATGAGAGTTTGGAGAAATTTGAGCACTTAAATTACTTGGGTTGACATTTTTTGGCTTTTTGGTAGTAACGGTGTGCTCAATAAAGCTTTTTGCATAGGAATACTAACTGGGAGACAAATTGGGTTATCTTTTGAGCTTGAAGGGATTGACACGCACATGAAAGGATTTGTATTATTTGCTGGGTCGACATTTTCTGTTACTGGTTGTTCATTTGGCGGATTCATAGTAACATTTATAATAATAATAATAATAATAATAATAATAGTTGTATTTAATACCGGTTTACAGGAATTGTCAGATGAAATATTCAGTGGGTAGAGGCTGGCAGTGAAAAAGAACTCCTGAATATATATCATTATAAGTGTTTTTCCTATTTTCATGTTATTCAGGAGAAAAAACTGCCGCCTGTAAGGATGATAGCAATTCAGATCAGGGAAGGGCTAACACAATTGCAGTCTGTATGCAGTCTCTCTGTCTTTGCTAGGAACCGGGATTCTACCTCAGGCAAGAAAGCATCCGTGTACGGTCGCTCACTGTCTGCCGAAGAAGTCAACGGGTGCAGGCTGCAGAGACGGTGCCGTATCCCTCAAGGTAACACCTGGGATCGAGTTCAGATGCCGCGCACTCCATCGAACAGGAAAACAGATTCTACCGTGTCGGCGCCCAGAATTCTTGGAAACTGTTCTGAATGCAAAAAACTAGTAATGGTAATCTTAAACAAAGAATAACTCCGTTGGACTTTTATATTATGGAGAAGTTTATTCCACATGGCCATGGCGTTTACCGAAAAGAACCGTCAATACTTAACTGTGCAAGCTAATGGAAGAAATAAAAAGACATTGCTAAGGAAACACTATGTTTATCATTTTGATTAAACTGGCTTGTACACTTTGCATTATAGTTGGCAGCGTTGGAAGTGCCTGCTTGAGGTTCAACTGAGGAGAAATTATGATTAACATCTGTTTTGCGCTGCGTGGCCTTGGTCTGAAGTTCACGTCTTTGCATAGGTGTGAGGTCTGGACCTATGAATGCTTTTAGGGTGAGCAGAATTCGTTTCACTTCAGGGTTTTGTAGAACTAGATCGGCTTTAGTTTGTGAATAGAAGGTCACTAACACTGGCTTATTTTTGCTTCTTGAATTAAGCCTTCTGGTGGAAGCTATGCTGATGTTTAGACCACACGAGTGTATGAGTTGTTGGATTGATGGTGTGGGGTTAACCGTTTATGGGATATTTCTGATTATGACATTAAACTTGCGTTTGGACCTATCAGCGACCTCTGAAGAGACTACGTGTATAATCGGTTCTATTTGTGGTACGCTTTTTAAGCTGGTTGCAAAGGATTTTGGGTCTAATAGTGAGTTGAGCAACGTAAAAAGATGTTCATATTTGTCGATAAAGTTTTGCAGACGTAGGATTGCTGAGAGATCTAGTTTATCGATAGTTAATTTTGCGTCCGTCATATTTCTGGTATATGAATGCGTGAGGATTTAGACGGTTTGACGCCACAAATTGGGAGCTAGGGTACAGAAGTACACTTCTTATAAATTAAAATTATAATTGAGTGAGAAAATATCTCAATATCTTCAAATAATAAGCAATTTAAACTTATCTTGGAGTTGAGGATTTTAAGCAGTTGTGCACAATTGGGCCTTGTCTGACATGCGATAAGGTAACGTTCGCTGACGATCTGAAGTTAAGGAACTCGATTGAAAAACCGGAGGATGCGCGGAAATAACAACAAAACTTAGATCGCTTGCAAACATGGTGTGATGAGTGGCTGCTGAAACTTAATCTTAACAAATGCCAAATCATCCGACTGCGGTCTAGTTCCAGAAGGATGATTAGGTTTGAATACCAGTACTTCATCAGTGGTCACCAACTCCAGGAGGTAAATATTCTAAAGGACTTGGGTATATGGATGACGCCCACTCTCAAACCATCGTCGCACTGTGCGAATAGAGCAAAGAAAGCTATGTGTATCTTAGGCGCAATCAGGAGGTCCTTCGTTAACTTTGACGGAGAGCTTTTTGAGCGCGTGTTTGGAACATATATCCGGCCGGTGTTGGAATATTGCGTTCAGGCGTGGTGCCCTTGGACGAAAGTTCAATAGAGGGCTACGAAACTAGTCAGCGAATTGGAATGCCTACCATATGAGGTCCGAATAGAAAGACTTAAAAGTTTTCCTCACTCTTATAAGCAAAATAGAGGGGAATATGATATTTATCTTCAAACTGGTCAGAGGAGTTGATTATGCTCTTCAGATGACCGACATTTTTGAATTGGCAAACATGACAAGTCTCCGAGTTCACCAATACAAACTGAAAAGAAAACACGCCAAACTCGAAGTGCGGGCCAAATTATTTCCCAACGGGTGATTGAAGAATGGAACAAACTGCCAACTTCGGTTGTTCAGGCTGTAAGCGTTGAAATGTTTAAAAAAACTTGATGAATTTTTACTTGATATACATATATTAAGTCGACAGCAATGATCGATATACTAAAACGACAATTGCCATGTAATATTTGCTTATTTTGCTAGCATCTATATGTAAATAGGGTTTACAAAGGCTTTGCCTATCTCCCTTATATATACTGAATTATACTGAATTAAATGTGTGCGACTGGCAAACTAGTCAATTTGTAGGCTGCCTTTCTCATAGGCAGGCTCCACCGTGTTTGTATTGGAGACGCCAAGTCTCACTGCGAAACCGTTCACAGTGGAGTACCGCAGGGCAGCGTTCTGGAGCCCATTTTGTTTCGGATATATGTAAACGAATGCCTTGATTGTCCGACATGCGATAAGGTTATGTTTGCTGATGGTCTGAAGTTATGGAACCCAATTGAAAAAACGGAGGATATGCGGAAATAACAACAAAACTTAGATCGCTTGCAAACATGGTGTGATAAGTGGCTGCTGAACCTTAATCTTAACAAATGTCAAATCAACCGACTGCGGTATAGTTCCAGAATGATGATTAGGTTTGAATATCAGTACTTCATCAGTGGTCACCAACCCCAGGAGGTAAATATTCTAAAGGACTTGGGTATATAGATAACAACCAATCTCAAACCATCGCCTCACTGTGCGAATATAGCAAAGTAAGCTAGATGTATCTTAGGCGCAATCAGGAGATCCTTCGTTAATTTTGACGGAGAGCTTTTTGTGCGCGTGTTTGGAACATTTATTTAGAATTAAGAATTTATATTTGGTTAGCACCGGCAAGGCACTGTCTAAGCAAATATTAGTAACGAAATAAAGTTATGACAATGTGTGCAGATAAAATGTACAAATTCATAACTTGTCCTGCTATGTCAACAGTTAGCAATGTTTTAAAGTCTACCTGGAGGCCGTAGACGAAGGTGCCCGACCAGCCGCCATCCTGGGACGACTAGACAACGAGGTGTACACAGTGGCCAGGGCTGCCAACCTGACAGCGTCGCTCACTCCCGCGACCATCTTTGAGCGTCTGCGGCGCGAATTCGGACGGTCGTCGATGCCTTGGGTTGCCCGTGCCGCCCTCAAAAGCCGCCGACAACACGCCGGCGAGTCTGTCGTAGACTTGCAGCGAAATCTTCGAGTCCTGGCCCGTCAAGCGTACCCTACCGAGTCCTTCACTGAGCTCGAGGCCAGAATTTTGGAGAACTTTGTCGACGGGATCTCTCTCCCTGAGATCAGGCGCCGATTCCTCCGCGACCTCCCCAGCAGCATCAAGGTTGCCCTCGATATTGCTCGGCGAGAGGAGGCCATTTATACGGCCTGTCCCCTGGTCCAAGTCTCCTCCCCATCAGCCTATGGATTCCATCATGCTCCTGCCGCCATACAGGACTCTCCAGTCGATGTCTTCGCCATAGGACAGACAGAGCCACGACGTCGGCACGCAAACGGCTCAATGACAGTGGGGCCCTCCTCAGCCCACTCCTTGGCGTAGCTCTCCACAACCCCAAACTCCGTGGCGCGGCCCTCCATAGCCGACCTCTCCTTGGCGAGGCTCTCCACAGTCTCTTCGACGCGGGAACTGGAGGCAACAACGTGGTCGTCCGACCCACCCTCCACCTTCCCCAGGTGTTCATGTGATCACCTCAGGTGAGGAAGAAGCGCTTGGTAAGTGCATATTTATATCTGATATGCTTTTTGCAAACGTAGGTTACATGCCACACTACCCTGCTATAGATGCAACAATAGGAAATACTAAGTTGCCATGGTTAGTTGATTCAGGAGCCGGCTGCTCTATCATTAGGCAGAACATTTTCCTTCAACTTCAGGCTAGAGTGTAGTATTGCACAAAGCCTAAGGTCAGCCTGAAGACGGCAAACTGAGCCACTTTGCGACATAAAGGCATGATAGAGCTTAATTTGGAGATAGGTGACCATATTTTTAGTCATAAGTTCGTTGTCTGTCCTGACATTGCCTGGGACTGTATATTAGGTGCGGACTTTCTTCATGCTTTTAAATGTTCCTTAGACTTTAACGTTAACACTCTCCATGTCGGTGGTACTAAGGTGCCTTTCAGGACCGAGGTACCGGTTAGTCAACCTGTAATTAATGCATTCAAGTTAGAAGATGTCAATAATTTAGTGCCCCCTACTCTTGAAAAGGATAGCTCGTCTAAGTTATGTAGTTTGATAGAGGAGTTTAAAGATATCTTCGATTGGGATGGCCGTTCACTCGGACGTACTAATGTGGCTCAGCATGAGATCGATACAGGTGTGACTCGGCCAACGAAGATTCCTCCTAGGCGATTACCCGTATTCTACCAGACACAGTTAAAAGAAATTATCGATGATATGTATGACCGGAAAATTATCAGGCCGTCTAATTCACCCTGGTCGTCTCCGGTCGTTTTAGTTATGAAGGAGGATGGCACTATGCGGTTATGTGTTGACTATCGAAAATTAAACGCAGTGACAACTAAGGATTCTTTCCCTCTGCCCAGGATTGATGCAACTCTAGATGCCCTTTCGGGTAATCAGGTATTCTCTACTCTAGATCTAGCAGCCGGTTACTGGCAAGTAGAAGTGCGACCCGTTGACAGAGAGAAGACTGCTTTCGCGGTCCCCTCGGGTCTTTACGAGTTTGAGACAATGCCTTTTGGCCTAGCAAATGCTCCAAGTACGTTTCAACGACTAATGAATCAAGTCCTGGCTAAACTCATTCCCAAGTCATGCCTAGTTTATATGGATGACATAATTGTTCTTGGTAAGGATTTTGATAGTCGTATTAGCAATGTCCGTGCCGTGTTTACCAGTCTCCGACAGGCTGGTCTCACCCTTAAGCCCTGTAAATGTGTTTTTATAAGACCTCGTGTCAAGTTTTTAGGGCATGTAGTCTCGGCCTCAGGCATAGAAACGGACGAGGATAAAGTTAGGCAGATCCGCGAGTGGCCCACCCCTATGGACGTAACTGAAGTCCGCAGTTTTCTAGGACTGGCTTCCTACTATCGAAGATCTATTAAAGACTATGCTCACCTAGCTGGTCCGCTTCACAAGCTGACCCAGAAAGAAGTACAATTTAAGTGGACGGCTGGTTGTACTAGTAGCTTCCAGACGTTGAAGGATAAGTTGTGCACTACTCCTATTTTAGTTTTTCCTGACATAAGCAATGACGCCAGGAAATTTATTCTAGATGCCGATGCTAGTGACACTGCCATAGGCACCGTCCTCTCCCAGCAACAACCAGATGGTACAGAGGGTGTCATTCAGTATCTAAGCCGATCCCTGACAAAGGCAGAACGCCGTTACTGTGTGACCAGAAGGGAGATGCTCGCACTCACCCACTTCGTGGAGGAATGCCGGCCATACCTCCAATACCGGCCTTTCATCGTGCGCACGGATCATAGCTCTCTGACCTGGTTGCAGAACTTTAAGAACGCTGAAGGACAAGTCGCTAGGTGGCAAGAGAGATTCGCCGGGTATGAGTTCGAATGCATATACCGTCCAGGACGTCAGCACAATAATGCTGATGCTCTCTCTCGAAAGCCCTACCGTCCCCATGGCGAATATCCGTCATGTAAAGACATTAGCATTAGTGCCGTGTCACTACAAGACGACCAAAGCCGTCTTTGGGCGCAAGAGCAGCAGGGAGATCCTCATATTGGCCCGATATATCATAGGAAAGTTAAGTGGTTCTCGACCACTTAGTGCAGTTGAACTGAGAGGCCATAGCTATGAGACGCGTTGCTTGCACACGGTGTGGGACAAACTCTTTATGGATAATGACGTTTTGTTCTATCGGGATGGCGAACAATACCTGCGACGTATTCTTCTACCCTTATCCATGGTAGACGAGGTTCTTAATAGAATCCACACACAGTTGGGGACGTGGGCATCCATAAGACCGAGTGGGCCCTTAGGCGCCGATACTACTGGCCTAACTTGAAGCGGTCAGTGTGGAACTTTATTCGGTATTGCACCCTGTGCAATCAGATCAAACCTCCACGACAGCTGAATAGGGCTGCTCTTCAGCCTATTCTGACGGGATACCCCAACGAACGTGTAGGCGTTGACTTAGTGGGACCACTACCGCCATCAGTTCGGGGCAACCGATATTTTCTAGTGATTGTTGATTTCTTTACCAAAATGGCTGAAGCGGAACCCCTTCCCAACATGTCGGCTGAAACTGTTGCCCAGGCCATCTTTAACAATTGGGTATTTAGATGGGGCGCACCAGAACAGATCCATTCGGATCGAGGGTCCTCGTTTGAAAACGCGGTTCTTCACATGTTGTGTAAATACTTAAAGGTCAATAAGACGCGCACCACGGCTTACCACCCGCAAGGAAACGGTCAAGTGGAGCGGACAAATAGGACGCTAGTTGGTTTACTAAAGGCTTTTGTGGATCGTCAGGCTCCCTTCACGTGGGATGATGCGTTGCCAGCGTGCATGCTAGCATACCGCTCCATGGTTCACTCTTCGACACAACAGACGCCTTTTGCACTCACCTGTGGTCGTGAAATGCGAATACCAGAGGATTTACAGGTACCTCTTGAGAATAATCAAATTACCGGTTGGTTCTTACGTCGCTGCACTCCACAAGAAAATGCGTATAGCCACGGAGGAAGCACGGATACGCTTACAAGGAGCCCAGAGGCACCAAAAGGAACACTATGACAGGCTGGCACATGGGTGTCCATATGATGTCGGTGACACACGTGACATAAGTGGTGGTTAGTGACATACAAGACTCATAAATACCTATCTTCTGGCTATGCACAAGGGCTCTCAATTTAATGATTTATATATTCATTATCTAAAAGCAGCTTTTTTTCTATTGTTAAAACTATTTTTAAAAAACTATGATAACTTTACAATTTAAAATGTTTTTGGATAGCGTCTTTATTTTATGTATAATTTTATGATTAGTAAACAATTTGCTTTAAAACTAACTTGCAAAACTTATTATTTTTTATCTCTGTCTGTTAGTAGTATCTTTTTTCAATTTTTAATATCATTTATGCTCTATGTTATTCGAATGCGCAATGAGCCGCACGTCTAGGTTTCGATATAGCTTTATGAAACGAATGGTACTAGCTGTTTCATACAGCTAGATCAAACATAATCAACACTATGATATATAATACAAATATGAAGACTGTATGACTGCATCGAAAGTTTCTTACCGTTGAACTGTTCTTGCTGCTAATCTATTTCACCTTTTTAGCAATCAGTTAACTAAGTCTAATTATTCGGCAGACCCAACACCGGAATCGACTGCGCTCGCATCTGATTGGAAGTACCTATCCCTTCGAATCGACCGCAGACGTTTCTACCTCTGTCAAATGAATACCCTCGAACGTCAATAACAGACTAGTCTTGACTCTAAACATTATTTCCCTGATACATTCATCTTCATTCTGTATAGCAGTTTTTACTTCATTTTTGCTATTTCTAAACCTTGGAAAACAGGTTTTTTTACTTAAAACAAACTCGTCATTTCAACACTGTTATTTAAGCAAACAAACAAACCAAAGTTTAAGTGTTTAAAGAAAAGAGGAGTTTGTTTTAGGTTTTTTCCTGTGTTCTAAAGATTTGACGGCGCCAAGCAGTGCCAAAACAATAAACCTATTTATTTAATCAAGGTAGTCGTTCACGTATAATTCAGTATAAATAAGGAAGATAGGCAGAGCCTTTGAAAAACTTATTTACAGATAGAAGCTAGCAAAACATCGCGATAGTCGTTTTAGTATATCGATCATCGCTGTCGACTAAATATATGTATATCAAGTAAAAATTCATCAAGTCTTTTTTAAACATTTCAACGCTTTCAGTCTGAACAACCTAAGTTGGCAGTTTGTTCCATTCTTCAATCACCCGTTGGGAAATAATTTGGCCCGCACTTCAAGTTTGGCATGTTTTATTTTCAGTTTGTATTGGTGACCTTGTATTGCTTTGTATTGGTTTGCCACTCCGAGAAGCACACACACAGAAGGATCTTGGAGTTTGGATGAAAGACAACCTGAAGCCTTCTACGCAATGTTCCAAGGCAGCTAATTCCGCCAATTCAATACTCTACGCTATCAAGCGGGCATTTAAAGTTTGATGAAGACTGCTTTTCTAAAGTCTTTGGTACGTTTGTAAGGTCACATCTTGAATATGCGATCCACGCCTGGTGACCGTGGACCCAACAGGACTACAACATGCTCGAAAGGGTGCAGCGGCGAGCCACAAAATTAGTAAGAGGTCAAGCTGAACTGCCATATGAGATTCGTCTAAATAACCTAAAGCTCTATCCTCTGAGTTAAAGGCAGTTGCGCGGAGACTTGATACAAAGGATTGGAATGCCTACCCTTTGAGGGCCACCTAGCAAGACTTAAAGTTTTTCCTCTCTCTTATAGGCAATACAGAGGGGATATGATCTTAGTCTTCAAACTTGTCAGAGGAGTTGATTGTGCTCTTCAGATGGCCAACTTTTTTGAATTTGCAAACATGACAAGTCTCCGAGGTCACCAATACAAACTGAAAAGAAATCACGCCAAACTTGAAGTGCGGGCCAACTTCTTTTCCCAACGGGTGATTGACGAATGGAACAAACTGCCAGCCTCAGTTGTTCAGGCTGAAAGCGTAGAAATGTTTAAAAGAAGACTTGATGCATTTTTACTTGATGAACATATATTGAGTCGACAGCAATGATCGATATACTAAAACGACTATCGCCATGTAACATTTGCTGGTTTTGCTAGTGTCTATCTGTAAATAGGGTTTTGAAAGGCTCTGCCTATCTCCCTTATATATACTGAATTATACTGAATAACTGAATTAAACCTTCCGTATCGTGCGTGGCATGGATTTTGCCCTCCTATGTGATGACTTTTTCCAACTTGCAACTTCGAAAAATCTCCGAGGTCATCCGTTCAAACTAAGTGTGCCCCAAGTAAGATTGGATATACGGAAGTATTTTTTCACCAACCATGTCGTGGAACCGCGGAATAACCTACCTGAGGCGATTGTTATGTCCCAGTCTGTGTATACATTCAAACATCGGCTTGACATACATATGTTACAGCACCACGAAGACTATGTGACTACTTAACCTTAACAATATCAGTGTACCACGTTAATCTGCCTGCATTCACTTGACTGTTATTTCTTTAATTTGCTGCTTATTCTTGCTACTTTTATGTAACAAATAGGGATTTCAAAGGCGTAAGCCTATTTTCCTCAAATACACTGAACTGAACTGAACTGAACTCGGAGACTTGTCATGTTTGCCAATTCAAAAATTCGGTCATCTGAAGAGCACAATCCACTCCTCTGACCAGTTTGAAGATAAATATAATATCCCCTCTGTATTGCCTATAATAAAATAAAATAAATAAATAGGTTTATTGATTTGGCACTGTTTGGCGCCGTCAAATCCTTAGAACACAGGAAAAAATCTAAAATAAACTCCTCTGTTCATTAAACACTTAAGCTTTGGTTTGTTTGTTTGCTTTAATAGCAGTTTTGAAATGACGAGTTTGTTTTAAGTAAAAAAACCTGTTTCCCAAGGTTTAGAAATAGCAAAAATGAAGTAAAAAAAGCTATACAGAATGAAGATGAATGTATCAGGGAAGTAATGTTTAGAGTCAAGACTAGTCTGTTATTGATGTTTGAGGGTATTCATTTGACAGAGGTAGAAACGTCTGCGGTCGATTCGAAGGGATAGGTACTTCCAATCAGATGCGAGCGCAGTCGATTCCGGTGTGGAGTCTGCCGAATAATTAGACTTAGTTGACTGATTGCTAAAAAGGTGAAAATAGATTAGGAGCAAGAACAGTTCAACGATAAGATACTTTCAATGCAGTCATACAGTCTTCATATTTGTATTATATATCATAGTGTTGATTATGTTTGATCTAGCTGTATGAAACAGCTAGTACCATTCGTTTCATAAAGCTATATCAAAACCTAGACGTGCGGCTCATTGCGCATTCGAATAACATAGAGCATTAATGATGTTAAAAATGGAAAAAAACATACAACTAACAGACAGAGATAAAAAATAATAAGTTTTGCAAGTTAGTTTTAAAGCAAATTGTTTACTAATCATAAAATTATACATAAAATAAAGACGCTATCCAAAAACATTTTAAATTGTAAAGTTATCATAATTTTTTAAATAGTTTTAACAATAGAAAAAAAGTTGCTTTTAGATAATGGATATATAAATCATTAAATTGAGAGCCCTTGTGCATAGCCAGAAGATAGGTATTTATGAGTCTTGTAGGTCACTAACCACCACTTAGAGCTTGCCCATAACCAGAGGGTGTACCACATAACCAGATAATAACAGTGAACAAAGCATTCCGTTTAGGAAAAGCGGATGTTTCACATGAACTATCATCACCAAGGCCTCTTAAAATCATTCTTGAAAATGATGTTCAGGCTTCACGCCTCCTAAAACGGAGAACGGCTCTCCGTAGCTCACACAGGGATGTGTTTTTTCAGCCGGATTTCGAACCCAAGGAAAGGTAAAAAATGAGGATGCTGACAGCCGAACTGAAGAGGAGGACCGAGCAGGTGGAAAAATGGCTCCAAATAAAGGACGGGGAAATAAAAGTGATAAATAGGTCTTTCTTATGGCAGACGCCGTACATAATCAAGGTGGATTCTCGCCGAGACGGAGGACACCAGTCACGATGTGCACCCAACTGTTCAGAGCTTGAATAATACAAAGAAGGCGCTCCAGAACTCGGATGACGACCACTCATCAGAAGTGTCGGCGGATGAACGCACAGCCCATCTCGGAAAACAATGGCAGATTCTAGTATTCAATCGCGTGAAATGCGCATGAATTTCTAGTGTCTCGGGACCGTTTTGATTTGTTAGTAAATTCATTCTGAGAATATCTTGGTCGTGTGTGATTTTTGAATAGAAAAAGTGAGACCATTTATGAGTCTTCTGATCCAGACGGGTTGAAGACCATATCTATCGTATAGTTCCATGTATGAGCCTTGAAAGGCATCACATTTAGATAAGGATCTGGTAAAGCATCTTTGAATGGCTTCTAGTTTCTTTCGGCCATTGGATCAGACGTGCGTTTAAAATATTCCCCCCTGATCTATTCGGAAAAGTCTATGGCGCCTTTGTGAGACCACATTTAGATTACGGAGTACCAGCTTGGATACCGTGGATGAAGAAAGATGTTGACCTCCTCGAACAGGTGCAACGGAGAGCAACGAAGATGGTTGACGGTCTTAAGACTTTACCGTACCAAGACAGATTGAAAAAGCTTGACTTATTTCCTCTTTCCTACAGGCACTTACGGTGTAGCCTGCTCTGGACATTCCGGATTATCCGGGGCCATGATTCCACCCCTGAGATCGGAGGATTTCTTCGACTTTGCCTGCACAACTCATCTGCGTGGTCATCCTTACAAGGTTAATAGCGAACGCACGCGATTGAACCTCAGAAAGTTTTTGTTTCAGCCAACGAGTGGTTCGACCTTGGAACTCGTTACCAAGCGAGATGGTTACCTCTGAAAGCATTATTGATTTTTAAAAAGAAGGCTTGATTGCATTGTATTTGACAAAAAGACGACTGTCACAGCATGATTTCTTAAAACCAGCCTTTTAAAAATCTTTCGGGCTCTACTTTTTCTTCCACAATGTTTCGCCTATGGCTGTGAAAACGCATTTGAAGTTATCTTATGCTTTGACTCAAACATTTTAAAATGTAAAACATTTTATATTGACTGTACACATGCAATGATAACTTAACATTAATAGGGTCATCAAGGGCAATGCCTGTAACCCTTCAAAATATACAAAAAATAAAATATACAAAGATCTGGGCATGTGGACAACTGCGAATTTGATGCCCTCAGAACACTGTAAGAAAGCAGTCCAGAAGGCAACATGTACACTACATTGGATCAGACGTGCGTTTAAAATATTCCCCCTGATCTATTCGGAAAAGTCTATGGCGCCTTTGTGAGACCACATTTAGATTACGGAGTACCAGCTTGGATACCGTGGATGAAGAAAGATGTTGACCTCCTCGAACAGGTGAAACGGAGATCAACGAAGATGGTTGACGGTCTTAAGACTTTACCGTACCAAGACAGATTGAAAAAGCTTGACTTATTTCCTCTTTCCTACAGGCACTTACGGTGTAGCCTGCTCTGGACATTCCGGATTATCCGGGGCCATGATTCCACCCCTGAGATCGGAGGATTTCTTCGACTTTGCCTGCACAACTCATCTGCGTGGTCATCCTGACAAGGTTAATAGCGAACGCACGCGATTGAACCTCAGAAAGTTTTTGTTTCAGCCAACGAGTGGTTCGACCTTGGAACTCGTTACCAAGCGAGATGGTTACCTCTGAAAGCATTATTGATTTTTAAAAGAAGGCTTGATTGCATTTGTATTTGACAAAAGACGACTGTCACAGTATGATTTCTTAAAAACCAGCCTTTTAAAATCTTTCGGGCTCTACTTTTCTTCCACAATGTTTCGCCTATGGCTGTGAAAACGCATTTGAAGTTATTTTATGCTTTGACTCAAACATTTTAAAATGTACAACATTTTATATTGACTGTTCACATGCAATGATAACTTAACATTAATAGGGTCATCAAGGGCAATGCCTGTAACCCTTCAAAATATACATATATACTTTAGTCTCATGGGATAAGTTAAATTCCTTATCGTTCTGGCTCATTGGAGAATGAACATCTGTCATGATTCATTTTAAAGCTTTCCAGCGATGGTGACATCAAAACATCGGTGGGTGGGGTATTCAATGGTTTGAACACACCACAAGAGAAAAGGAACCTGCGAACCTCCAGTCTGGCCCACAGAATGCGTAGTTCTAAAGGATGAATTCGGGAATTGGTTCTGTGAGCAAAATATAAAAATTCATTAAGAGGCAGGCAATATTCCAATCTAATGCGGAACGCCAATTGGAGATCACCGTGTGTTAGCCCATAACTTAAAGGGAACAGATTAAGGTTTGTTTACGGTTTGTTTATGAGAAGGGTCTTTGAGTCTTAATGATTTTAGTGACTCTCCTTTGAACTCTTTCGAGATTGTTCTGATATTGAATTGTCCACAGTCTCCAAATCTTTCCTAGTGCTTTCCAAATGTGATTTCAGAATCTTTTGATAATCTTGGGCAAGAGATCTTCAGTGAAATCCATAAATGCTCTCCTGATGTCGGGCAACACAGATATTGCGCTCTTCACCACTCTAGACCAATTAGAGGAGGATTTTAAGGAATTCATCATCCGCAAACCAAGTTTATTTTGGGGTTCCATCTCATCTAAGGCAGCTCCGGTGAGAAAGTCGTTTCTTATGTTGGTGCATAGGAAAATTTATTAAAATTACGGGTTGTTTATTGTAAGGCTGAGATCTCCGTGTAAATTGAGTACGTCACGCTCGGATGTAATATGTGACGACTGATCTTTAAGATGTGCAGCAGCATGTTAAGGAAAATAATCTTCGAGTACGATGGACATTCCACGCACTGTGTCATGGATGTAAATGACCTATGACTATAATTTTGCGAAGGCAATTGTTTTACTTATTGATGTCCGCAGTAATTTTAAGTTTGCTTACAGTCTCGGTAAAAGGTAACTATTGCCAGGGCATACGAACACTGTTATAATAATAATAATAGTTCTGCAAGGACTGACGGAAGGATTTCTGCTTGAAAATAAAAGAATAATTTTTGAGTTCGTTCCAACCCTCTTTGGTGTCGTTAACCCTGTGGAAGAATTATAGACGTAAAGGTACATAAAATATTGATGTCCCGAATGGACGCGAATATGCGAACCCCAGTTTTTTTACGAAGAAGAATAAGAACGCGCGATCGCATACTGTCTCAGTGATTGCGCGTTCGCATTCTTTATATATTTATGTTCTTGTATGTCTGCAGACATACATATATATGTACATATATACATAAAGAATATTCTTTTGATGAGCAAAGCTTAGCGTTGTCCATCATGATTTTAATTTGTAAATAGTTATTTTTTTGCGGTTTCCACTGAAAAATGCTTATAAAATTTTCGAAGTGATTGGTTTGTTCGTTGACGCCTCATATCACTTACGCTGACAATTGTTACTTAAGTGACTCCGCATCAGCCTCAAGGTTGCACTCAAACCCTCGGTATTTCGATGGTCATAGTCCGAGGATGTCCACCGTATGCTCCACAGAAGGGTGAGCAGTGACGGTGACTTGTGCACAAATACATTTTAAGTTAGGGATTACTTGCACTGTATCTACTGCATTCTATTTTTCCTTACCCTCCTGTGCCCAGTGTCAAGGCAGAGTCAAGCAGACCAGAGGCGCGGTCGGGCGCAGATAAATCATATCCCACAAAGTGGGAGAGCCATGATGACAAATTTATGCAGTGTGCCACGAGCCGGCACCCAAGGGTGCCCATGTTGGGCACGCTCACCACCATGTTATGCATTTGTTTTAGTACCTAATCTCAAATAACGTCTGCCATACTCTGATCTGACCCCCGTATTGGTCCAGCACATCTAACAGGTGGCCGGTTTAGATGACCCACGCACGCACCGATTAGGTGTGCCCATACAAGGTCTGTTCTAGTAGGGTGTGACCTCCCTCTCACCTTTCCCCAGCAGCTTCGATTAGGTAAAAAATTAAGGTTTTTGTGATGATGGAGTCTTGATACCATCGATCATATGCGGATGTCTTATTTCTCGTATTCACAAGCTGGGCATGAAACTGGTTTCCATTTTGTCAAATTTGGCTCGGAAAATAATGTAAAAAGTAATAATCTGTATTAAATTACGGGTATTGTACACTTAAGCTGCATTCCATATCTCCATTACTTACAGGTGACCGAATAGGCACCCTGACGTTGTTGTATGGGGATAGAGACTGTGAATCAGATACATTGTTCACCACTTAGATGTTATGAATCTTAAACAGAAACAGAAATTCACGGCCAAAGACATCAAAGATACCGATTAATAATGGTAACTATGCGGTCAGCGATTGTTTAAGGGGCTCACTCGTCCCATGGTGTCTTGCAGATTACTCTGACCGAAAAGCGCATTAGAATGCCATTGTATGTAATACAAGATTACATTTCTTCTTGGATACCCCCATGAACCCACGTTTTTGAAACTAATGAAAGCGTTCTTATTTGAATAAAGTTTTCAGATTATATTTCGTTTTATTAAAGTCTTCCATTTGGTATAGAGATTTTTTCTTTGATCACAAATCTCTTTAGATTTTGCTATTATTCTGAATTCCAGCATTTTTGAGACCATGCACGTACATGGTTTTGCGCCAAATTTTGTGAAGATTGCTAACTTTGTTCCATATTTTACCCTGAAACTTCAGTTCAGATATCTAAACGTGGATTAGTCCATTATACATAAAAATCAATTTTAATTTAAGGATTTGTATTTAAATGAAAAACTTTATAAAGATGGCCAAAATCGATTTTTTTATAAGAGCAAAACAAAATTTATAAAATTTAAGGGCTTTTTCAGTCATAAAATCATGCTCTTCCTAAGAATACTTTCAGATGCTCGCCAATTATTTTTAAAAATTTCAACACTTATCCTTCATTTCTCTCTTGGTCAAATTAATCTGTTATTCAAAGGCACTGGTCACCCATGATGAAGGAACGAGGCTTTGATCAATTACTACACTTCCCAACAATATTTGGACAGCCCCGCCATTCAAGGGTTGTGTTCTGCATTGACGCCTCCGAACGGCTTAAACACATGCGACCAGTTATCATTCAGCACATTGAGGCACATTTACTACAAATGAGCAAGACGTTCAAGAATTGCAAATTTAATGTCGTTCTTTGCCGAAAAGGTTTTACATTTTTCTCAGGTAACCTCCTTTAGACTGTCAAATTTTCCACGGATATGAAAGAAGTCAATAAAGCAAGTTTAGAAACTCTCCGACCTTGGATAAAATCATCTTCGATTGGAAAAATGAGCTATGTTTTACCTGGCCTTCTGTCCGCAGTAAATAACACACATTTCTGTTGCATTTACTTGATTACTGACGGCCAAGTGAACGATGTAAGTTACCATCACGTTCTGTTACATATATTTTTGAAATTGGGTTTCTTTATAGTGCGAGCCAATATTGCTGTCTGAAATTTATAAAATCAACACAGAGTTCAGCGTTTTCGCCTTTGTTCTGACGGAAAAACTGCCACCTAATGAGGACCATCTTAAATTATTTCGAGGGATTGTGACGGACAATGATGATCCATGGAGTGCGATTACCTTAGTGACCACAAGAAAGCAAGCCGAAAAGATTCGTTTGATGACAGTTAGTTGGAATTCTACTGAGACTACTACACCAGGTGATATTCTGATAGTTCTATGAAACCTTGCTCCTGTACCCAATTGTCACTTTTCGCTAAGTGTCACAGCACTCTATCCGTCTATTCTGCTCACCATCAGAAAAATCTTTCTTCGCTTTTTCGTTTCTCAGCATAGAAAGCAAGCAACAAATGTACCTCTGATGCCATTCCGTGGAAGCGGAATTCAGAAATAACTTACAGAGAGGTATATGTAGCATCCAATATTTGCTAAGTCTTTGGAAAAATGTCCATCTAAAACGTTATAGTAGTTTCAAGTCAAATTCCATGAGCATATGCACTAGACTAACAGAATTCGCAAGAGAGGGGGCGATTTTGACTTGAACTAGCACACTTTCTTCGCTAAGATGTGCAGAAAAACCAATTATAGCTTCAGGACAGTGAAGGGATCATTGATAACTTAATCAGTCACGTCAACATAAAGCAAGATTGGAATTGTCGTATACAGTATCAGGCACAAAACATGTAACTTTGAAATGTGTCTTTCTTATTTTCTCTCGAAAACGTGGCAAAAGATTAATCTATGAATTGCTCAGAACCACGATATAAGAGTGTTCAACGAGAAATAAAACATAAAATAGAATAAATTTCAACGGAGCTTCTAAGGACTGATAAAAATTCATTAATTCATTTTGATTTTGAATTATGCCTCCGTTTGTACACGGTACGACGCCAGGCTATAGGCCAAAGAATCGGCTGCACTCTTTATAGCTAACTTATAGTTGGCCCTCTACCTTGTTCTCTGTTATAAATAGTAACATATTCACTGAAACTAATAACAAGAAAAAAATTTATAAGCAGTTTTGCGGTAGGCAGCGCTACAGACACATGTTCCAGTAGATGAATTAGGTTGTCGAGGAATTTTGTTTGAAGTTCAGCGTTTTTTCATTCCTCAGCGTGTTCGAATCAAGACCTTATATGACTCCAGAGAAGTTTACTTTGTCACGTTTTTTTTTCAAATTATGGTGATTTGCAATGCATCGCATAGGAAATTTTGTCAGTCCACTCTCCAAATTTTACGCATAGTTGTTGCCTTAAATTTTATTTTCTGGGATTCGCATGTTAAAGTTAGGGACTTTGGTTTTTATTTCCCAATTAAGTTCAGCCTAGATAGCGTTGCATATGTTTGCAACGTGTTGCCTTATTTAAGTTACGTGATGTTAGCTTTTTGGTGCCGATATGCTTTTATTTCGTTAAGAAAGTGTAAAAAATGAAATTTTCTATCAAATGGCTAACAGGCATTACAGATTATGTCAATACACCTCATTGATTTGGACCTAAAACTCCGGCCCGGTAATCTCTGGGTTTATATCTAACGCAAAAGTCTGCTTGCATGCCAGTTTACTGAATTTCTTACTTTTTAGGTTGCCCTATTTAAAATTCTAGAGATGACTAGAAATTGAATTATTTCGACGAGAGTATATCATTAAAATCCTTATTTCGACAGATCCACTCAACGGACAAAAGCAGAGCTGTATAAAAATGTTTTTATCACTCGCTTAAAGATTATAGTGACGTTTTTGAATCTGTACACTAATGAGAACTGAAGCTGCGTCCAGTGATAATGCAAAAAACACATCACTGTTAATATTTTTCAGTTGCAGTTTGGATAAGGCCAAATAGGGTGGGTCTTCACAGGTTCAGCCGATGTCACGTTTGCTCAATCGGTTGGGTGGTCATATACTTAAAAGAGGTTTCCATGTATTCTAGTTCTGCTTGCACGCCTCTTGAACTTTGCTCTTATCTGTTTGCATCTAAAATCACTAGATTGAAGGCATTAACAGTATACATAAACCGTTCTGGGGCGGAATTCAGTATAATATTATTCTGCTAAAGGAATAATCGAGTGTTTCATTGGAAAATCTTTATTTGGGAAGCCTCCTTCAGTTTACTTTCAAAAATGCAGCAAGTTCGCTATACCGAAATATCTTCCTTTTTAGAGTTTTAACAAGTCAGCTTAACTGAACGATTGCATATATCCATACCACGATCTTGCCTACTTATCAGTCACCAAAGCAAAAAGGGATATTTTCTTGCAAACGTAGAGCATTTGACGCCAGGGGTTCATTACTGTTGAGGGTCAAACGCTTCTTTTGATCTTTTTGACAAATTCGCCAAATACTGCAGTAAAGAATGTGTGAGGTGAAAGTATAGGTGCACCCCAGTCTCTACGAAGGTCGTAAATTTCATAAACGTTTTTTAACCATGGGCCAAACAAGAGCTGCCAGCATAAAATAAACTTGTTTCTTAATTCCTTCCAGTTAGCACTGTTTCCTGATCGCCCATTGACCAAAGGGCCATTAACGCTCATCGAGGCAGTGAGGGATCGCCATTTAGTTGGGTCTTACAGACTTGAAAATATGAGCTTGATAAATACAGATTTACTACCACACATTATTCTGAATTCCAATGGGCTTTCTAGTTCTGCAGTCTGGTCTTCCTTTACAACTTATGGCATTTACATCCTCTAGAGGCAAAATCAGATAAACGCGAGCATTATGTGGCTCTAATAATAATTACAGGATCGTTTCCTTTAGCCTAGAAGCTTCCAGCAGTTTAATAGGGAGTTCAAAATAGACCGTGGCAGTTTCTAAGAAATTTAACCTCGTGACTTTATTTGGTATTGCATTAGAATTAAAACGGAAACGTATCTGCTGAAAATAAGTCTAAGTTTGAAAACTTTATGAAAAGGCACCTTAAAATTGTTTTTGAACCTTCAAAATAATAGATCAAGGGGTTCCGTTGAAGGCTGAAAGGACACGGACAAAAATATTCAGAGTTTTGCGTTCGTTTGTTGCTTCTGTTTACCTTGGAAACGCATGACATATACGCGGACAAAAGAGGAGGCGATTAGGATGAAATATCTATCTTCTATTTTGGGCAGCTTTGATTTTGGTCTCTTTTTTTACGCAACTAATAACGAGGAGCAAGCCAGTGGACGTCGCCTTTACATGCCCATTACATAAAACGTTTCCCATACTCAAAAAAAGACAAGAATTGAAGCCTTTTTAACTGGACTGTTTAAATGAAAGACTTTTGAAGAATATGCGCTTAATGCTTACTGTCCATGTTCCCTAAGGCATTTTAAGCAAACTGTTATAGGTGTAGGAAGAAGTATAACATCCATGAGGTCTCAAACGCTAAATGACGAGTTCCCAAGTAGTACCTTAGAAGAGGGCAACTAAATCACTGAACCATAAGTTTTGTTATTCGAACGTTTTGGATTCATGCTCGAACCCGTCGTCCGTGGCGGAAAGGCAGCAGACGCGCTGAAGGCGCAGCAATCACAGAAAGTAGTGCTATGAATCCGCATGTCTGGTGAAATTAACAGTTATCATAGTCCTCGTGGAATGTCCTAATTGGATCGCTAATAATATATTCGGATATTTTTGAATCATTAATAGCCGAGCCTTCATCAAAGGTTTCGGCATTTGACATGAAAGTAATTTTGCTTTTTCACACAGTCCTCCAGAGCAATCCCTATCCGCATTCCTTTGGTGAATGAAGCTACACTGCTCATTAGAGACCTATATTCCATAAGGGGAAGAGAGATCAATGCGCTCTATTACGGGTTTGGAGTTGGAAGCCTTGCCGCACTTACCTCACAACCCGCACAGGCCCATCAAACTTGCCAGTTTTTTCGCTTAAGACACACGTTTGGCATGCGGCCTTTTCCTTCTACGCTACGGATCATCATAACTCAGTGAAATCTTCACTTTCTTGGTGATAAAGGCGCGACCATTGAGGATTCGGACGTGCGTCACCAGATGACTATAGCTCTAATTACGACAATCTGTAAGAGAAGAGATAGCCGCTAAATTAACAGTTTGGTGGCTACTTATTTACATATCTATAAATAAGGTGACAACTCAGCCATCGTATCAGATGAGGTCTACTGTTTGGCCCACAGAAGGGGGACGCAGGGACGGTGAATTGCGCGTGGATTAGTTTTAAGTGATAGTAGATTTGAGCTGCATCTACCGCACTTTCTCCCCCTTCCTCATCTGGACCCGGTGTCGGGACAAAGTAAAGAAGACCGAAGGCGAGAGAGAGCACTGGTGGCTGGCGTGGCCGTAGTCACCTCTATGCGTGCCACCGCACCTCGCCCAGAGCCCACGGAGTGGTAGCAGCCTGGGGGCTACATTTATAAGGAGCCCTTGCAGCCTGACTTTCAGTCCACCAATAGGCTACTCCCCAATATCCCACTTAGCTTACTGCGCGGGCCGAGTTATCCAGTCAGTTGGCAACTACCCAAGCCATGGCTTTTAGGACTCCGTGACAGCGCGTCAGCCTGTTCATACGGAAGAAAATGCACTGAGCCGTCGACCTCACTCCCTATTTCCATGCCGTAGACCGTAGACCGTAAGCAGAGACGCCCGGTTTCTTTGTCAAAGTCGTCAAAACAGTCTTGGTTCCCACGAAATACGCATTCAGAGACCTCCGGATGAGTGAGATTGAGTTGGTTGCGTACAACCTTAGCGTCAACCTTTTCATCCAGAATTTGTTTTCTTTCCAGTTTGACGCTAAAACCGTTTCGTAAATCCAGTCTGCCTTCAGCTTCTATTAAATATGTGGGTTTTCAAATAATATGATATATTTTTACCTCGATGATGCATACTACACGGACTAAGGTTTGAGGCCACATTTTCTAGTCGACTAAACAGTACTTCCTCCGGCAGTCAGCGCCACACCGTATCTCACGCTGATTTCAGCGCTGACAAACAACATAAACTCTGGAATCAACCATCGTTTTCTGACATTTCAAACGAAATAGGTCATAAGAACAGAATTATGAGCCAATATCAATGAAGAGAATGAGTTACACAGGGAATCATGGTTTTAGGAATAACGCACAGAAAAGGAAAATTCAAACTCTGGCATACAGTTTTATTTTAACCTGGAGAGAAGGGATTTCCCACGGTTTGAAGTATGGACATGTTATGGAGGATGAAAACGCTCTAAACGCTGGACCTTGATGTCAGTATGGTCTATCACGTAACGAGATCTTTGACAATTACTATTTGTTAGCTCTTCGGATACTCATTGTTAAATACAATTTCTACTCATTTTTTGAGTAGCTATATTACTGATTTGGGACATCGGTAGTCGAAACGAGCATCCAAACGCGATCATTACTGCATCTGCGAAGTTAATTGAAAGCAAACTTTAGGTATTTCCGGGCCATCGAATACGTGCATGTCATTGGCAGGGGATGGCCGCAATTTCGAGCGGTATTTATTTGTTGCAAGTGCGCCAAAGAAAAACGCCCACTGCGCACTGGCCTGAAGGAAGCCAATCAAATGTCAACAAATGGGATGACCAGAACTTTATGCACTGGCCGTCGCTCTTTTTACAGTAAAATAAAACAATGGTAAAATTTTGCACTTTGAAAAATGGTTGGCAAGGAGCGGAAGTACAAGTCACCGAAACACTTTCAAAGAGAAACGCCTGGCCAGGAGACAAAACGTGAGCCAACCTGAAGATTTTATACGTTAGCCCTTAACAATAGTGAGTATATGCATTTATCCGTATAGGTATGCGCTTAACATCAAGAAGCTGCAAGAGAGCATTAGGCTGTTCTCCTGACGTGCTATAAAAAAGGCTTTTGAATATCTATTTTGTACTCAAATTGTGTTGGTAAGGGCTTAAATGATATCCATCTATACAATGTGGCAATGCAGATTTGCCCAACTAGAATTGTAATACGGTATGTGTCAAAATATCTAAGGCTCTCACTAACTCAATTTCTATACAGAAATTTGCCATATTTTGATATTTTGGAAGCCCTCTGTTGCTTTAAGCCCTTAACGTGCAGTTAGAAGCGACTTTGTTGAGTACACGCCTAATATTCCAAAGTAAAATCGGAAGCTCACAACATTCTCGACAATGTAAATACATATCACTATGACACGTTAGGTGTAAATTTAAGATGGAAACCTTTTATATTTACCAGATTTCGGTAAAACTTTTACACTAAGATCTAAATTACATATCGTGGAGGAGGAGGAGGAGAAAAAGAAAGAACCACTAAGGGTTCCTTAGAAACACCTTTGACCGAAAATACACCTAGTCATACACTAATTAGAAAGAACCTGCTTGTCAAGAAAGCATAATATCAGCAAGAATACAATATGTGACCCAACTTAGAGAACAAGGGATAGGCCAGTGAGTGATATGGTACCGGTGGTAAAAGGGTTTTTATGGATGGAGCTAAATTGAAGAAAAGGAGGGCAACAACCTAATTTTAACCCACGCTGTTGTTTTGGTTAGGGTGAGTATTCGTGGTCCGGCTAGTAGAGTCGCACATTACTTTGTAACCCTGAAACATGTTTGGAATGTGATATACGATGGCTTTAACTCACCCCAACCAATATGCGCAATATCATTCCAAGCTGACATGGCCCCTTTTATTCAGATCCTTGAAGGGAGTAAGAATGAAGCCCACTCTGCGCTATCCTTCATTATCAGAGTAAAAAGGGTGCGTTTTGAAACTCCTGCGGTATCCTAACAGTCGCCGCTTGGAAAGTTGCCACTTAACCCCATTCTTCGTTCCTCATACCACCAAAGAAGTATTGTGTGACCCTACTAACCCAGCGACGAATGCTAACCCTATAGAGCAAAATGAATAGAGTTAGGGTTACGTTGGCATATAATATAAACGCGTATTAAACGCTGACCTATCCTTTGTGCACTGAGTTGGGTCACAAATTACGTTTCTGCCTAGGATGTCAAACACAATAATATTTTGGCGCGGAAAACTACGAGTTGGATACTTGAATGAAACAAGCGGTAAGGCGTTTGAACACCATCATTTAAATTTGAGTAATTTTTTACTGTTAACGTTAGGTTTCTTGTGCATACTGGACAATCGGCAGTTCAATAAGCACATTTTTGTCAAAGCCAATGTTGTTGATAGCCCATTGATGCATTTGCTATTGAGCCATTGTAGTAAAGCACATATAATCAAGTCTTACGTGCAAAAACATGACCATTGCGCTAATCCCTTTCGTTAATTGGTATAGATTGCAGTTAGGAAGAGAGATAACATAAAAATTGCACTTCAATTTATTATAGTTTCATGCATGCACTCGATTAGGACAAAGTCAATGGAGACTGCCGACAAAAATTCAATTACAAAACAAGGTACTGAAATAATATCATATGTTTGCGTACAATAGAGTGTTATTCATGTGGCGTAGTTTAACGTAGCGGAAATTGAGTAACAAAATCCATAAGTTAATTAAATTTAACTTATGAAGCGGTCAGATTCCAGTTGGGAGTACATTCTATGTGCATTATCTTGCGGTAATTCACATGTTTCAGGTGCTCGTGGGTGCCTAGCCTGCTGTTTTTTAAGTAAATTTTTATGATCTACTGCGTTCAGAGTACAAGATCGTTTTTGCTTAGTCATGGAAAGCTGTATGTATGCGATTTTCCTGGATCTTCTGCATTTATGGATATGATTATTTTTAGATTTTTTGTAACCGTTTTAGTGTTACTTTTGGGCCCCCGCGTTATAAAACGTAATTATAGTTTCCACATTCTTTTAAGTTCTTGCTAAGGAAGAATGTGAACTGGGTCAGAAATAAGGAAAATTGATTTCGGAAAATTATACCTTCAATTTACTGAAGTTATTGCTTTCTAAGTTGTACTTCACTTACCGTAGCCATACTAATTTTTTCTATAATTTTTATTTGTCGCCTGTAAAAAACAGAACCCCGCAAAACTCGGTTTCTCTTTTCGAGCCACCCAAGAACACAATGTGTACAAACGGAGTCGAATATCTTTCTGTATTCATTTTTCTTCTTATTCTAAAGGAATTAACGTCACTTAGGCAATTTCCTTTGATTTTTCTTCTTTAAATTTGCGCCTGTCAGTAAGGTATTTGTTACGTTGATTGCACAACATTAATCTGGCGCCAAAGTTCCAGTTCGAAAATGCATCGATATATTTTTAAGGAGAAGGAGACCTGATTCAGCTGTATAAAAGTTTCTTAATCAGCTTTGTGACCCCACTAATTTTTTTCAGTATTGGGCACGGTATAAATGCGTTTGACTAATGGTTAGTTGGGGTGGCTTAGTTAATATATTTAAAAATTAAACTTCCGCTCTTCCCCGTTAGCAAAGTAACCTGATATTATTGTGATAATTGAATGAACTCAGCGGCTCCATTGCTTGAATTTTCGTTCATAGTTACTTACACAATGAATTGAAGAAGACCACTGTACAGTACGCTATTTCAAAGGCTGATACTTAAGCTTGAACCGGTATCCACATGAAGGGCAGAGAGGTTCCACTTGGTAGACTGCATGCGTGTATACGATCGGCAGAGGACCGACAAATAGGCCGCGGATTGCAGTAGAGCTTAACAGGAGAAGTAATCGATAGATATAGAGGGGGTTATGGACGGCAGTCTTCAGGGAGTTTGAAAAATCGATTCAGTACCGAGCATTTTATACAATCAATCGCTATAGCTAGGTTAATGATAAAAATTCTACAACCGAATTTTTCGATCGTTGAATTTATGTACACCGACCGAAAAATAACTAAAAGCGAAGAGAGGGAGCAAAAACTTGAGTCATGTTCAACGACTCATGCATTGTAAGTGCCCTTCTCATGAAATCTACCTAAATTTGCGAAAAAGTTCTTATCACTCAGTCCGCAACTTAACTTAATCAACGCAAAATTCAAAGTAATAATACATGACTTAACGCAAACAAAAATTAAAACAAATATTTTTTCTGGCTGGAAAGAACGGTTTTTATAAAAAACCAAAATTCTGAAAACGCCGAACATTGTCTCAAATGATTAAACACAAGTTTTCGGTGTACATAAAGCATGCCCATACAAAAACGTAGTAATTAAAACAACATAAGCACATTCATGTTTTAAAGGCCCTATAAAACTCGATAAAGCTTCTGGTTTTCTAAAAGTGTGCTTGTTCACATCCTGTTCCACCGAAACTGCGCGCAAGAAGCTCAATTTTTATGTGTGTCAAATTTATTTTGTTCAAGTTCTCAAGTCTATGAGAGCTATTAACATAAGCCGATTGCCAAAAAAATAGGTAACGTAGAGTTTTGCTCAAATCTTTAATCCGTTTGACTGATACAATAACAGTGAAACATATAATGTATAAAAAGAACATTTTCTGGGACGGGTAACGTGGTCGCGTAAACTGCCGAATGGTTGACGCGCACCAACAGGTCATCTGGCCCTCCGTCTTAGCGATTCGCTTGTTGGAGCGCATATTCTATCAGCAATAGTTAATTCATGTACGAAGTATGATCAGACCAAGAAATATACCTACTCTGGAAGTTTATTCATGTTCGCAAAAGAGAGCATGCGTACTGTATAAGTTGTGGCAGCTCAATACCAACCATGCCGCTTAAAGAGCCAATACTTCAACCGAAAAATGTGAATTCGGCGACTGAGACAAGTTAAAAATACAATAATTTCCAATGCCGCAGAAGTAACGCATGCCAAAATCTGACACTGTGTTAAAAATCCTAAAAGTTTCAGTTGCTCCAAACCCTTATTATATTTAAAGTTCACCGGCATGACACTCATTTGAAACCAACCGTCCTTACGTTCCCACTCTTAATTTCTGCCTCAAGAGATATTCGACACTTTTGATGCATAAAAAGGGACATTAAACACGGTATGGAAGATAATTTAGGCAGATAAACGACCCTGATTGCCCAATTTTGAAATAATTCCTTTTTATTTCCACAAGATAAAGAGGAAATAGACAACGATGAGGGTATGGATCGTTGGCTGCACGAACAAGCGGGATCGTTGCTCATCTCTAATCAACGCAGTCCTGGACAACACAGTAACCTTTGTGCTGTGGGCCATGATCCACATACAAATATTTATGACCATAAAGACCGAAATTCAGAGGAAAACTTTCCAAGCCCGAAGCCCGGGGTCAATGAACGCAGGTTCGTTGACCACAATCTTTCTCATGCGCTCTACATTTAGTATGCATATGTCCAAGATACAGTAAGACATTAGACTGTGAAGTCTAAGATTTCTAATTTAGAATAAATTGTAATTTTTTCGTTAAAGAGAACCATCACGCAAAGGAAAAAACTACAAACTTCAGCATGCATAAGATTAAATCTCCCTACCACAGAAGTACTGAGAGAACCGAAAAACGTGGTTTGGTTCTCACAAAATCTATTCATACAAAGCACTTTATGAAATAATGTGATCCAAACCAATTCAAATCCTTAGTGGTTACACATTTAAGCAACCATTTACTACAAGAGAACAAATACGTGTTGGTGATGGTTAATTGACACAATCGTGTTTTAGGGACCACTTATTTTAAAATATGGAAATTCGCTTGTTTTAGCGCGACTTCCTAAAAAATCGGAATGGCCTATAATGAGAAAATCACTGTGATATCTATTTCTTCCTCCTCCAGCATTGATAACGAGGTCGGGCTCAACGACCAACGTGAAACGAAGTTATGTTTTAACTTTACCACGCGCAGATCCATAGCTGCATCAGAGTTAATATCCCTTTGTGGAACAGCAGGATGATATGGCTCATCTTCGTCGAATATATTCTGCTCGAACATGTTGGATGGAAGCTGGCAGTAGACTGACTTATTCATCTTATTTTGCAGGGGATTTAAGTCATAGTTCCCACATCTGGGATCCCCTGAAATTCAAGGTTCGCTAGTATTAATTATTTCCATTTTCAAAAACATTTCCACAAGCAATTATCTGCAAAAAATATGATAAAACTTTAAGGACTTTAAATAAGTCTGAATGCAAGTGAAAATTATGAAATGAACACGACCAGTTTCCTGCATTTACTTTGAATAATCCACAAGATGGAGGTATGATCCGCGGTAACAATTCATCATTGGAGGTTAACAGTAATACATTAGGCAAAGTCAAATTCAATTTAAGCAAACTTGCATTGTGCTATGGAATCTGCGGGATTCGCACATCATTTTTATAGTGCGCACATGCCCAAGTTGAGAAATCAGATCGTCAAACCCAATTTTCTAGCAACCACCTACAAAAAATTTAATCCGGATGCAAACATAGGGTAAACCATTTAGCGAGTTGACCTCTGAAGCGGTTACCACACCGTTTTCGGCAGTTTCATGTTCTGCTGAAGTGTTCTCAAATGCTTTGAAGCAGTCACCTCAGAAAAAGCTTTGTAAGCTAATTTGGGGCATCGTGTGGCTGTCACCGTACATCGTAACTTTCAGTAATACACTCCTTTTTACGCCTTCTTAGGGAAATGTCAGCCTCAACCTCGATCCAAAGCAGTGTTGTCTCGTCAGCCGGTGCTCTGCTGCTGGGGCGTCACGTTCTGGCGCCACGCCGAGATGAAGAGGGACGTCTCTACCTCGGGGTCGTCAAAACGCAGGTAAGACCACAAGACTACCTAATCTGATATCAGCTGGTGTCATTTGGGCGTACTTTGAACTGCCTTTTTGGAGCGTCTACGTAGACACTGGAGCAAATCCCGGACACAGTGTATTGTTTTAGAAGTTGACTACAATTCGCTGAGAAAGCAGATATTCAGGATGATCGTAGTTCAACAAAACATGCTTCTATTTGGGGTGCTACATGTAGGCCAAATGTAAATTTATTAACAGGACAGTTAAACCTGCAAATAAGCAATAACTACTATGTCCATTAAATTCACAGTTTTAAATGCAGTTTTCCTGAAACCTAGGGATCGCTGCAGATCCATGGAATATCTCACAGTTCTTTTGGATACATTTCCAAGGTATAAAATGTATAAAGCTCCGTGGAAAATGCGTGTTAAAAACAATATCTCAAGACGACTATATGGATATCAAGCTACAAAGGCAGCCTTTTGCATTAGGCTAACAAATTAATTGTCCTCGCAGATTAGAATGAGGAACGGGTTGAAAAGTTCAGATCATTTTAAAAGTTCTGACAGTACAGGCAACAAATGCACTTTCTGCGCATAAGTTGTTGGCTCTCGGAAAATTCGCTGAAGGTTGATTAAGAGTTAAAATCTGATGGCAGAACATTACTCGGTGCCCTAAAGGAGTTAACGTATCGTCGGGCTAAAATTAGCAGGTTAAACAGATAAAAGGGTTAAATGCGGCACTAAAGTTCAATCTTTTGCAAATAACGAGCAGATGTGATTGAACCCACGGCTACCCGGTTGAGGTACCTAGCTCAGGTGGCTAGAGCGTTTACTATACTGTACCTCTCCCATTTGCTGCCATGCATTCATTTCCCGCAAGGCCGCCGAATTTTTCAAAATTAAGTCAAATGGTAGTAGGCTTCCCTAGGCTGTCTGCGAAAGTGAACGGTAGTTGATTAACAAATTTTCGGTAGATACCATAACCAACAAAGTCAAGGGTAACTGGAATGGCTATTTCTGGTTTATTAGACACGGGTTGGTTATCTAGCCTGTTTCGATCGGGAATATTTAAATTGGTGGATAAAAGCTCGCCGCACGCTAGCGGATCTCACTCGTGCCGTTCCGCCTTTAGGCTGGCTCTCGAGCCCCGCCAGCAGCCGCAAGGTAGAGTACTATTATAGACACAAGAAAAATAATTGACAAAGACAAGGGGGGCTGGAAAGGCCATTGCTGGTTTATTAGCTGTCGTCAGCCAGCCAACCAAGTGGTGCCCCACTCGAGGTTTGAACCCGCTACCTGTTGATCAGAAGTCCAACGCTCTAAACTTTGAGCAAGGAGTTAGAGCGTGGGACTTCTGGCTTCCACGACCTCACCGTCGTGCCGGCTGCGATTGGGAATGTTATATCACATGGAAGTGCTGTTACTCAGTATGCCCTGATTGAGTCGAGGGACAACGATGAGGAAATTTTTCCGGAGCTCCAAATAAAGTAGCTTCGTAAGTCCAAATTGAGGAGGAGATGATGTGGTTGGTTGGCTGCAAGTAACCATCTCGGTCTCCCTTACTTGATCAGTAGTTCTTCTCAGTTATTTGCTGCAGTTTAACCGTCATCTCGAAGAAACGAACAAGAAAGAATCTTTCGCTTCCATTCCATACTCATCACTTTATGGTGACTGCTTCTTCCACACCACGTACTAAGCTGATTTTGCCGCTTTTACATAGTCAGCGATGATGTAAAGTTAGTTTCTAAATGCTGTGGAAAACCAAGCTGGATCAGAACTTACCTATCTTTGAATGCCTTTTGAAGACTAATAATCCAGTGAGCTTTGCAGGTCTTTTAAAATGTTTAAGCTTTGAAGTATGCAACCCCTAGACAGGGTTTATGCACCGTGCTACTGTCGTGGAATCATCATAATGTGAAAACCTTTTCTAAAGGTTGAGAGGATCGTTAGCCACAAACGCAAATTAGCTGGAATTTGCGTTTAAATTGGTTCTGTAACCACACAAACAAGATACACTAATACCAACTACACGTAGGGGATTTGCATCCGATGCGGCTTGCAGCCAAGCTATTTTAAGTCGAAATCTCAAAAATTTTAGTTACGGGTTCATGCCCTTTTGCTAATAGAAGCAAAGAGACGAGATCTAGGAAGAAGTCGCCAAGAAGGAAACACCAAAGCTGGAACAAGAGCTTTATTCGCCTGACGTTTCGGATTTCCTCTCGAACCCATCATGAGAGACAGTTGCCCCTATTACCCTTTTGTGCGACTATCTCTGAGGATGGGTATGATAGAGAATCTGAAACGTCGGGCTAATAAAACTCTTGTTCCAGCGATGGTGTCTTCTTATTCATATCCGTTTGTTTGCGGTTGTGAATATCCAACAGCAAAAGGTAATGTTGCTCACTGATCTACCTTTCGAGTGTGACTGGGACACAAGTCCTTGAAGAGTACTGCATAATTTCTAACAATAACAGAATTTCTAGGTGATGCACTTGCAACAGAGCCAACTGAAACTCAGTGGGTAAACAAAATGTTCGAAAATAAAATACCATACTGAATTGAATATCAACTTGCCATGTGACGAACGTTTCTTTCCGTTGAGAGGATTTCCATTTTCAGAGCGTTTCCTGCGTAAATCATTCAGAAGTTCACATGAATTACCACGCTGATCGAACAAGGACAGATAAATATTGGCTTTTTCATTGGCTCACCATTTGAAGGATATCTGGTTGGTTTGAGAACTGCATGTGTTGCTGATCATCATTCCATACTTCTCCGAATACCTGGAAAAGATGACTTGTCCTCAATTATTTATGCAGCCTAAAGCAATACTGCCAGTTCTAGTGCGTATGACGTCTATCCTTGTTAATTTCTGCTATTTTAATTTGATGTGTTAATTTGGTTGTAAATTGGGAAAACTAACATGACACGTGAGTGGAGGCAGAATAGTGTTATTTTGGTGAGTGAAGATTATCAACGATCTGCAAACTGCTGCTGACTGAAGCGGTTAATACAAGAGGTGTTTCTTTTGACTAACTGCTGCAGAGCAGTACTAGGGTCCATGTTGAGGTTTGGCCATACAAAAAAGGCTTGATCAGAGGCACATCTAGAGCCTAAAAAACTGGTAAAGCATTTGGTGGGAGATCTGTCCTAGCGAATGTCCGGAAAGGACAGTAAATTAAGTTAATAATTTTGTCATTAAGAAATTTAGAGCACGAATGGGATGGTGGTCACAGACTGTAAGAAGAAAAGGAGTTTCGCTTTTTGCAAGAGCACCGACTTAAAGGCTTCTCATGGAATTACCGGCAATGCCAAAGCCTTTTAGAAGGATACAGTAGACCAAATTGTCAAGAGATTCTAAGAGGGTTTTAAGCCTGAAGGTTTACCCGGAATGGGAGTACAAATAGCTGCTGATGATAAATAAACCAGATGAAACTGGCCAGCATTCATTTGGTTTTGTGCGACTGCTTTTCAGTTTTGCAGGCGTGTTCCAATTTTTAAATCATTTAAGCAGTATGAATTGACTGACGCTCGTGTAGGGCACTTTTTGTGTAAGAATAACTTGACTTACGCTCATATGTTGTCATGGCAACAACCCATGCCATTGAAAAGGGAAGAATCATGTCCAGGTAGGGCTTTTCATAGGGAAAAAAAATTCTAGCAAACTTATTGCGATACACTGGCTTAAAGTGTTTTTTAAGGACTCCAGTGTATAGTGGACTTAGGGCGGAAGTATAAAAAACTTATCAAACCCCCCCCTCTACACGACTCAACAACATGTCTCGAGATATGTCCTGCTGCCGCCAAAACTTAGAGTTATCAAGAAATGCAAATGAAGGGGCATCAGATAAAACATCTTGATGACAAAGACCCTTGCTTTAAACTACACCGGCATCTGCCGTATAGCAAAAGAAACGAAAAGGTGAGTTATGAACTCACGTTATCCACTATATAATTTGACTCGAAACGTCGATATAATGACCTGTGTACTCGTTAAAAGACCAACCATCTCGGGGAACATTAAAAAGTGATAGCATGTGAAACCGCGAGTGTAACTATACTGAAAGCATTGGTGGATGGACACTCACCAGTCGATTACGGGACTGAATCGTCTGCCTTGGGGCACAGTCTCTAGCTCCGCCAGCAACTGTACAGCGGCTAGTATTATAAGTAGAAGAAACATTACCGACAAAGAATGTTAGACTTTTATTAGCAGGTCGCCGGTTCAAGTCTCGTTTGAGCACCAACTGGGGTTGGGTATGGCTGGATACCAGTCTCCCCGGTTTTTGCCGGTCATGTTCTCCTGCTGAAAGAATAATAAAAAAAACTAGATTTAACCATGACAATAAATAGGATTTTTCTGTTATTGACTGCAGCCTAAATACAGTTATCAAATTTAATATTCAGAAAAGTAACTTAGCAATAAAAGCTTGTCGACGGAAGAAACGCCGTTTAAGGAACAGGATGTAAGGCAGGAAACAGTGCAAAAACAATACCGGGGATTGAATGCCAAAGGTTTTTGTGGAAATGGGCCTCTTACTACTCTATGCGTAACTGGACGCAGATTCATTAGTGTATGTACTCGGAGCCATCTACAGCCATAACGTTTGAACTGAAATCAGTGTGCAGGAAACCTGCACCACCTTCTTTTATTCGACACAAGAGAGATCGGAAAATAATTCAATAAAGTCAGTCACTTGCGAAAATCTTCTCTGCAACCTGGCGCTATGTATATCTTAATTTATGGGGGTGGCTCTTATACTTTTTCGAAATTGCTCCTACATACATCATGACCGTAGGAGTTAGAAATCTTTAGTAGGCAAGTTTTCGAATAGATTTGTGTCTCCACGAGAAGCCATTCAGGTATTCTCGGAACTCGTAAGGGGCCAGCAAGAAATAATCCGTTTTATTACTAATATGCGAAAGCTGGATATGTCTAGGCATATATTGCACTTCGAGAGATCAGAACATTTAAACCGAAAAACGGAAAATATGTTAAGCTTAAAGTAAACTGTCGATGTAATATGAAGGCATCAACGATCGAACCGCAGGAATTACTTCCACCGTGGAAACAATCCCGGACATTACTAGTATTCATAATACCCCACAACTATTAAAATTACTGTTGTAAGTAGGCGCTCGCCGATCGGTTACAGGACTCACTCATCCCATTGTGCCTTGGGGCTCACTCTCGAGCCCCATCAGCAGTCGCAGGGCGGCTAATGATAAAGTCAGAAAAACATGGCCGATAAAGACAAGAGAGACTGGAATGGAAATTTCTGGCTTATTAGCCGTCGTCAGCCAGTTACACCCAACCCCACGTGGTGCACCACCCGAGGATCGAACCCATGACCCGTTGAGCTGAAGTCCAACGCTCTCACCATTGAGCCACGGACTCGTCATGCCGGTTTAGATCGGGAATATTGACTTGCATTCGTTGATGAACGCTCACCGATCGCTAACAGAACTCACTCATTGTGCTCTGCCTTGAGACTCACTCTCGAGCCTCGCCAGCAGCCGCACAGCATCTAACATTAGTGGAAGAGGCAGATTAATATTGCCGGCAAAGACAAAGGAGACTGGAATGAGCCTTTTTTGGCTTATTAGCTGTCGTCAGCCCGTCATACCCAACCATGCGTGGTGCACCAACCAGGCATTGAACCTTTGAACGTGCCTCTTCAACAACTAGCCGCTGTGCGGCTACTGGCGGGGCTCGAGAGTGAGTCTCAAGGCAGAGCGGAGCGAGTGAGTGCTGTTAGCGATCGGTAAGAGTTCATCAACGAATGCGAGAACTGTAAAGTTCCAACAAAACTACCCATTTGGCTAGCGCTTATTCTGCACGAAAGCATGTTTTGTTCACTTCTACGCAGGTCTCAGAAATATGCTCGTTTGAACCAAATTGCCAATCCGCATCAACCTTATAGATTGAAAGCCAGAATTCAAAAAGGGTGGGATTGGGCCGCAGTTTTTGATCACTCCATTTCACTGGGTTCCCTGTTATTGAAGCATAGCATCGCTGCTAGCACCTCGATGCTGTGGTTACGAACTCGGGGTGAGGGTGGCAGAGTGAAAGCGTCTATTAAGCGTCTGTTAAGACGCCTGCTTTCATGCCTACGGAACTGTTGCTGGGCGCGATAGGAATTGGTAGTGTCAGCATAACAATAGGTAGCGCATAGACAAAAGCATATTTGCGTGGAATTTGGCAAAACATTGTGAACTTTTAAGGGTCTTACCCGGCGAATGGCCCAGTCTATAAAAAAATGCACTTCAATTATCATTTTAAAATTTGTAATAAACATTTCCACAAAACTACTGGAACTTGAGAAGGTAGTGCGACGTGAATAGCCTCAGTCGATGAACTTTAGTTTGTTTTTCTCAGTCAAGCCGAATTTTATGCGTATCCAATTGTCATTGTTTTTCGAACGAGAGTGTTAGGTGGCTTGCTTTTTACTCAACCATACGCTTGTCAAATTAGCTCTTGCTAACATTTCGTGAGTATTAATTAGAAGAGGAGGAAAGACGACGAACATATTCACGTAAGCTCTCCAGTTCAAGATGAAAGGAGCCATCTCGTGGACCTTCCTCTAAGCATGCGAAATAATTCCTGACGAGATTGAAAGCTTAACTGTTAAGTTTATGTGAAATTTAGTTTAAATAAGTCAATTTTTGGGAATAGATTTGCTACTAATCCGACTTCAACATTATAATTCCTGGTAGCATCGTCGTCAGCCCTTGAGGCAAAACTATACTGAGGTCCGGAAATGAATCCAAGGAAAACTGTATCTGACCTATTATATCCCCGTTTAATTACCACAACACTTATTATTAGCAACACTAACATTCAGTGTCTCAGATGTCGTCCCTCTGACAGTGCATTAGATTGCATCTTTTATTTTTTGCGTCCGAGTTGGCGCACGCTACCTTTGCACATCTCCCTGCTCTGCCAGTCGGCCGTCCAACCGCGTATCGGTAGACCAACACTTATTATTAGCAACGCCTACAATCGGTTGAGCACCTCAGCTTCAGATTATAAACTCGAGCTTTCTTGTATCTTATTAAAGCACAGCGACTTCTAAAACAACGGGATAAACCTTGCCCTGAGCTATCAATTACATTTTGAATTCCCGTTGTAGAAAAGCCCGATTAGTGTGAGGAGTTTGGGAGGAGCTCAGTGCAGCCTAGGCAATTCTCATTTTCAACTAGAGTAATCTGCGGTAAATGCTTTGTGCAATTCAATCGCAGTCAGCAAAATGGCGGCAGACTTGATGTTTTATGAGATCAGTGGACCTCGTAGACGGATAACAATTTGCAGTGTGAATTCAGAGAAGCTTGCGAGTTCTAAGAGTTTACTCCCGGAAGAAGTTTCAAATTGAAATTTTCTTAAATAGTTTATGGTTACAATCATTGGAGTGTTTAGTGGCAAATATAAGTACAGATAGAAAGATCGCCTATGAAATTGAATGAGAATAACTGAGCATTGGACTCTAGTGACTTTTGCTGTCCGCGTTCGAAATATTGACCGTTCGGGAACAAATATGTCAGGAGTGATCAAGTACTAGATTCAGAATGATGTCAAAGAGCTGACGTAGGGTGTGTTCCGAGATGTTATGAGGAAAAGTAAAATTCTCTTCGAAGAATCAAACTGTATTCGAGTTAGTAATGGTCAGACGAAATAAATAAAAGAGAAAGTGAAATAGTCGAACTAGATCGGTTGGCGCGTCTGCACAGACAGCGACAGACATATAAATGACGTGTGTGTGAGTGAGAGGGCTGGTCAATAATATGTTTTGAGGCAAGAGGGGGAGGGGAGAACGGTTACGGTCCCCTGGGTTGGAGGGGAAAACTGACAGTGATCCAATGAGAATATAGACGGCTGGATTTGCTGGCGTCGATGGGGGTGGAGGTCAGTGCGCCGATGCTGGAGGTCTTAGAAATTTCCTTTGTGGTTCGCCATGTCTACGGGATGGAGTGGCCAGATGGCGAGATTGTATATGGCGAAACACGAATTAGCAGCTGTTGCTATGGTGTGGGGGTAAGTTATTCAGCCATGCACGTAGCCCTTCGTAATGAGCATTCTCATGGACATGGTGGTTGATGCTGGTCATGGTATAGGACCAAACTTCGAGGAATGTTCGTACCTGTTTGGAGTTGGTCGTGGCGATCAGTTCAGTACAGTTCCAATTGAAGTGGTGGTCAGACTCAAGGACTGTGCAACTATGGGTGACACTATCTGTTCAGTCGCACCAAATGATCTTCTTCGACTATCTCACTTTTTTCTCTGTTCGTTTCATCTGAAGATGGGTTGGTGCCAGCAACTTGAAATTTTACCACTACAATTAGATTTTTCAAAGAGCCTTTTTCACCAGAATGATGGGTTAAATAAATGGGATGAGACAGAGCTTGCCTGCATAAATATTCAATTTGCTATTATCTTAGGGCGTAAGCTGGATCCAGGGGAGGGAGCGAGTGAGATGAGGAGGTCAGAAATACCGGAGTACAAAACCTTTTAACAGATGACATAATTCTGTCTCTTTCCTGGAGGTTAAAACTTCCTGCATCCGGAAGCCAGTTTTTTACGAGACATTCCAGGACACAGGAAGTGAAGAAGAAAGTTCAACAAAAATGCTTAAGAAAATTTCTTAACACCTTAATATTGCTCTTTCTTGTTTGATCATGATATAAACCACAAAGATCAATAGATACCATCTGGAAAAAGCAATCAGGTAATTTACAGAAAACGAAGGCAGTAAAACGCGCAACGGATGGGTTGATAAAGAGGACAAATGCTGGAGATAGTTGGTCTTTTATCTGCTAGAGTTTACCTGCAGGCCAAAAACAGATACTGCCACAGCGAAAGAACCTTGTTCCATAATGATCGGGTGTGGACTTAGACTAGTAAGTCCGTAGCCCAACGGATGTTGTCTTCGATGGTTTTACTGTTAACACCCAAAAGTGGGGTTCAAAATTACCAAAATATAATTCACGCTTTGGTAACTTCTTTGCACGTCATTGCGCTAGAGGTTTTACATAATAAAAATGACGCTTTTTAGCTCTGAAAGTGATGGTCTCATGTGCATGCTTTCAAGCGTGTTTGCTAAATCTGTCTGTTTTTAGATCTACCTGGTATAGGCATCTGCACTTGTGTTGCTATTTATATTCCCTAGCCTTTTATGTTAACGAGTATCCTGTATGATACCTGCGTAAGCGCGATGTCGCTCGTGTTCACATAACGATTTTTAAGGAACATGGAGGATTTGTTTGTTATAAAAACAAAGTGACGGTCATATACTGCACCTATGGCTGTAACTCCTACTTGTAAGCCGGCTTTAGCTTTCCGCCTCTCTGCCAATCTAATCCATAGCTCTAGACCCCCTGGCACCACATTTCCCACTCCCACCACCGGAGAGAAAACCTCTGACTACCCGCAAACTGATGCCTCTACCAGCACCACCTTTCCCACTACCGGTGATGGGGACTTGGTTTAACCTGTCCTCACGCATCGGCCTGCTCAGTCGCTTGTGAATCCATCACACAGAGGCTGGTGAACCAGTGCCTGGAACATCAACACACAGCAGATATCGCCGCCTCCACTGCCCTCACTGCTCTCACACGTTCACTCAGTGCATGGACCTATTCGGTCACATGCGCACTCATTACGGCGGAATTCACTGCAATGTAGGACACAATGATACACTATGCAACCAACCGCACCTACCATTCTTACCGACAGTTCGACCGTCGATTTCGACAAGGTTCACCGTATGCTCCACACCAGGTGGTGCAGGGATGGTGACTTGCGCGTGAATTAGTTTTAAGTGATATTAGCCGTGCGCTGCAGTTGGCAACCTTCAAACCCATGGCTTTTAGCGCACCGTGATAGTTTCAAGCGCGTCAGATTATATATAGTGAGTAAAATGCGCTGAGCTGTTGACCACACTCTCTCCCTCACCTCCACAATCAGAACACCATCCGAGCAAGTCAGTTGTCTGATGTGGGAGTGGGCGCATTGGCTGACGGATCGGCGTACCAGTCTTCGCGCGCCACAGCACGACCTGGCCCCCATAACGCACACACCAGGATTCACTAACTCAGAGTATATGGAGGAGCCATCGCCGTCTGACTCCCAGTCCACTGGTCAGCCACTCGACACACACAGCACATACACTGGGCCGACAGCGTGGTTTGGTGTAAACGTCAGATCGGCAGCCTTACAAGCCACGGTTTCTAGGAAACCCGTGATTTTATCAGGTACGTGATAATGGTGCGGGTGTTGTCTATATTTTGGTGTAGGTAGTTTGCGCTGATGTGGCTTAGCCTCCGACGCTTTACCGCAGATTGTCGTGGAAGCGCATGTGTCCTAATAGGCCCCTGCGAGTATCTAATGTACAGAACGAGGAGTGGGGCAGTGGAGGCGGGCGCGTCGACTGTAGGTCGGAGCCCCAGGCACTGGTTCACCAGCCTCCGTGCGATGGAATTGCTGGTGGCTGACCAGACTGATGTGTGAGTTGAAGTTGCGGGCGCAGTGTGGCCAGGAGAAATCGGTTGAGGCTGGGGTATGTCATTCATGGCAGTGGGGGTGGCAGTGGTGGTAAGAATAACAGGAGTGGAGGGTGTGCATGATGTATCGGTGTTGTCGGCATTGCGGTGAATTCCGCTCTCATGGATGCGCATGTGACCCATGCGATGAGTGCATGCACGAGGACAGTGAGGAAAGTGGAGGCGATGACCTCTGCTGTGTGTTGGTACACCAAGCACTGGTTCACCAGTCTATGTTCGATGGATTCGCAAGTGACCGACCAGGCCGATGCGTGAGGTGAATGTGCGGTCACATTGAGGACAGTTTAGGAGAAAGTCCCCATCACTGGTGGTGGTGGTGGTGGTGGTAGTGAAGGCAAAGGCGGTGGTGGTTGCGGTGGTGTGGGTAACAGGCGATGAGTAGATGGATGTGGTCTCTATGATAGTGGAAGTAATGGAATTGATGCCAGGCATGAGGGTGGAAGAGTCTAAAGGAGGGTTGACAGAATTTGACGTAGAAATCCGAATTTTCTGATTGTTGGTGCATTGCATCCAAAGATTTCCAACCAGGCCGATTCGCGCGCGGAAAATGCATTGACAGCGTGGGCATGTTGGCAGTGTCTGGGCATCGAAGGTGTTGGTCCGGGGCGCTGGTGACTTTTGTGCCACTCTTTTGGCCTTGGCGGCGGCGATCCGGTTGGCCTCATAGATTGCTGACCCAGTCTTCACTGATCTTCTCCATGCCGGTCTATCCTGGGCGAGGTTCTCCCAGGTCACCGGATTGATTTGCAGTTGCTTCAGAGATTTCTTCAAAGTGTCCTTGTAGCGTAGTTTTTAACCTCCCTGTTGGTGAGCACCCGTAGCGACATCTCCGTAGAAAAGCCGTTCGGGAAGTCGCTCGTCGTCCATTCTTACCAGGTGGCCGCTCCATCGCAGTTGCACTTGCCTTAGCATGACGTGTATACCGAGGATTCCGGTCCGCTCTAGGACTTCCGTATCCGGGATCCTGTCTTGCCATCTCAGCTTCAGTATTCTGCGGAGGCAGCTGAGATGAAAGTGAATCAGCTTCCTGGCTTGGTTCGAGTAGACGGTCTAGGTGTCCGCTCCGTAAAGGAGTTTCTTCAAGACGACGGCCTTGCCCATCTTCAGCCTGGTGTTCAGGTGAATACCGTGGCGATTCGACACGGAGGCCTACAGCCGGCCGAAGGCCTGACTGGCTTTGGAGATCCGTTGGTCAACCTCGTCATCGATTCTCGTGTTGCGTGACAGCGTGCTTCCCAGACAATCAAAGGTTTACACGTTAATGAGTTGAGCACCGTGGACATTGATTCTGGGAGCATTGTATTCCGCCCTGGGTGGCGGCTGGTGCATGACAACCGTTTTGGCTGTACTGATTGTATATCCAAAATCGGCGCAGCCTGCGGCGAAGAGGTCCATACTCCTTTGCATGTCCTCCTCCGTCACGGTGTTAAGGGCACAGTCATCCACGAAGAGCAAGTCGTTGACTGTAGCCGTGGACACGCGCGTTGAAGCCTGCATACGCCGACTGTTGAGAAGGTGCCCGTCATTTCTGTAGGTGATACGGATCCCAGGCTGCTCATCACGGTAAGCGGCCATCAGCATAGCTGAGAACATGAGACTGAACAGGATGGGAGCCAATACGCAGTCCTGCTTTACTCCGTTGGTCACTTCGAATGCTTTGGATACCGTCCCGTTGTCAGTGACGCGCGCTGTCATCCCGTCATGAAGCTGACGCACCATGTGCGTGAACCGCTCAGGACAACCAAATTTCTGCGTGACTTTCCACAGTCCGTAACGATTCACCGTGTCAAAGGCTTTCGTTAGATCCACGAAGGTAGTGTATAGGTGAATTCGCATCTACTGGCACTTCTCTTGTAGCTGGCGGACGGCAAAGATCATGTCGGTTGTTCCGCGGCGTCGGCAGAAGCCACGTTGGCTTTTCGGGAGCTGGCCCTGCTCTTGGTGACCGTTCAGGCGATTGACAATGATATGGGCGAAGATCTTCCCGGCGATGTTGAGCAAAGAGATGCCTCTGTGATTATCACAGAGTTTCCCGGTTCCCCTTCCGTTTGTAGAGATGGACGATGGTCGCGTCTTTGAAATACTGAGACACTTGTCCTTGGCGCCACATCTCCTGGAAGAGTGTTGTGAGTTCTGCCATCAGCCGGGGCCAACCGTGCTTGTAGACTTCCGATGGGATTGCGTCGGATCCCGGTGCTTTACCGCTGGAAATCTGCTGCACGGCCCGGATGGTTTCTGGTAGGGAAGGCGGAAAATCCATGTCATTGTTCGTGTCCACTTGAGGGAACCGGTCAATGGCAGTATCGGAGATGGCTGATGAGCAATTTAGGACACTTCTGAAGTGCTCGGCCCAGCACTGCAGAATTTGCGATTTCTCTGTCAGCAGTGTTGTGCCTTCAGAGCTGAGCAGTAGTGCGGTCCCCTAGATACACGGGACGTAGATGGCCTTGATGGCTTGGAAATGTTTTTAATTTCATTGCGGTCCGCATACCCCTGGATTTTCTCAGCCTTTCGGATCATCCAGGCACCCTGCATCTCCCACAGCCGTCGCTGTATAAGGCGCCGGCATCTGAATAATGCTGCTTTGGTGGCGTCAGTCCGAAGGTCCATGTAGGCTTTCTGTAGTCCATTCTTCCCCGCGAGTAAGTTGCGGATGTCGTCGTCATTGTCGTCAAACCAGTCCTAGTTTTGACGGCGTGCGCGTCCGAGGACTTCGAGGGTGATGGACTGGATGACATTTCGCAGTTGACAGCATCGTGTTTCCACGGTAGCATTAGCATCTGGAGCATGCAGGTCCTCCAGTTTCTCTGTTATTTGGTTGCTGAAATCAAAACAGTGAGCAGAAAAATTTAATAAAAGAGTATTTAACTTCGTCGGGGTTGCAGTCGGTGCCTTATCTGGGAGATGACGAGGCTGTGATCTGTCCAACCATCGCCATAGCGATCGCCTTGGTTAACAGCACGTCCTGTCGATCTCGCCTCCGGACGAGAACATAGTCCAGCAGATGCCAGTGCCGCGACCGAGGGTGCATCCACGTGGCCTTCTCCCGCGTCGGATCGCGAAAGAAGGTGTTGGTCAACAGGAGACGGTGTTCCGCACGCGTGCGCAGAAGAAAAAGGCCGTTTTCGTTACAGCTACCGCAACCGAGAGACCCAGCGCTTCCTGCCAGGCAGCGTGTTCCGTCCCGACGCGGGCGTTGAAGTCAACAAGGACAATTGGCTTGTACTCTTTCGTAAAAGTTGCCAGCAGGTCGCTGCAGGTCCTCTTAGAATTTGTCCTTCGCCGAATCATACCTCGTCATTGAGCGAGCGTAGGCGCTTATTATGGTGGCGAACTAGTCTCCCCAAAGAGGCCAGCGGAGGCTCATCAGGTGATAATTGATACCCTGCGGTAGACAGGGCAGATGTCCCACGATGTCGTTCCGGATGGCAAAGGCAACACAAGCGTCGCGTCTCTCTGCCTTTGGCAGTCCGCTTCAGAAGAAGGTATAGCCAGCCCCCACCTCCTCCAGCTGACCCTGCTCAGAGAATCGGGTCTCGCTGAGAGCAGCAATGTCCACCTTGTAGCACGCCAGTTCCCGAGCGACAAGCGCCGTCCTCCGTTCCGGCCGGTTCCTCCTAGGATTGTCTAAAAGAAAACGAACATTCCAGGCTGCTAGTCTGACTGGACTCACCCAAGCAGCCTGGATAGTATGGCAAGGGGGATGGGGACGGAGGGTATTGTTGTTTGTGTGAGTTTTACGACTGCGTATTTTGCGATCTGCGACCCGCGGCTGGCTGCAGAAGACGTGATAACCAAAATTTTGTTTAGGGCATCTTTTCTAGCCCCTTCCTCTGTGAGGAGGCAAGCAGTGCTGTCCCTAAAACGGGCTGCTTGGACATCCCAGATGGCTACCGAACTCCACTATGGGTCACGGTTTTGTTTTAGTGAGAGAACGACCTGAGTTAGCCCGGGTCGCCTACGGGGTTGCTTTCGTCCCCACCGTAGGACTTTTTGAGAGGGGGTAGGTGGGAAAGTAGGGAGTCAGGCATACCGGGTGCGGAGGCACATACAACACCGGAGACCCTCACCTGGTTTAGCCCGCCGGTCGTGACGGTTGCCCGGGGTGTGGCCGCTTGGAAGAACCCAGCTCCAAGGAGCCACAGGTGAGAGTTGGGTACCAATTAGAGGCGGCCACAGGAGCATTCACAACCTGTGCAGAGACAAATAGAGCGACCAAATGCTATCTGTGTGGTGCTACCCCAAACTGGAACCCCTTACACCCCACCATTCCTACCATTCCTACCTAGCCCACAAGTTCACTTCAGACATCGTCCCGTTCGGTAACCTGTGAACCCATCGCACAGAGACTGGCGAACCGACAGTTTGACCGTCGTAGTTCGACGATGTCCGCCGTATGCTCCACAGAAGGTTGGTGCAGGGACGGTGACTTGCGCGTGGATTAGTTTTAATTGATAGTAGCCATGCGCTGCAGCCACAGCACTCGCCTCAACCCCCCAGCCAAGCGTGTTTTTAGTTGAGTGGCTGATCAGTTGATTAAAAGTCGGACTGTGATGGTTTCTTCTTATCCTGTGGGTTCGGAAATCCTGGTGTGAGTTTTTAGGGGACCAGATCGTACTGTGGCGCGCTCATAAAGGTTCACCGGCCCTGGCAGCCACTATGCCCCTTCACGCATTAGACAACTGGCCGGCTCGGACGGTGGTCTGATTGCAGGAGTGGGGGGAGAGTGAGGGTGATGGCTCAGCGCATTTTCCTCACAATAAACAATCTGACACGTTTAAAACTATTACGGTGCGCTAAGAGCCATGGCTTTGGAGGTTGCCAACTGACGGGATAACTCGGAGTGCGTGGTCAACCCAGTGTGTTTTTTTGTGTGACGTGACTGACTGGTGGACTGAGAGTCGGGCTGCAATGGCTCCTAGGGCATTCCCACTCCGTGGGGTCCAACCCGGGCATGCGAGCAAGTTTAGGAGCGGTTGAGGCCGCATAAGCCACTGGTGTCCTCTCCCTCTGTGGCATCTAGCCGAGTCCATGGATGGCACCCTGGTTGCCAATGCGAGGACACCTCTTGAGGATGCCGAGAAGTAGCGACCCAGAGGAAATCGCTTTGAATTCGTTTACTCCGGCTAGATGGACTGTTTTCCACCAAAAATGATAGGTGACTGCCCTCTCTGTGTTTGTGGTTTGATGTTAGCCGTCTCGACTGACTTGAACCTGTGAGGGGTGTTACTACATGGAGATGGCGTGCACCAGTCTAGACTTGCTGGTATACATCAGGCCAGCTGATATAGGCCTTGGTAGCCTCACATTGAACTCATGAAGGTCGGTCCTCTGGCCATTATATTACCGTACTCAGGGTGCGCTAAAAGCCGTGACTCAAAGGTTGCTAACTGACTGGATAACTCAGACCGCGCGGGCAGCCCAGTGTGAGCGCCTATGCGCACTGGACGACTGGCGGACTGTGAGTCAGTTTGCAATGGCTCCGTCTTCATGTGGCCTTTATGGCACTGCCTTTCAGCTGGGCTCTGAGCCACGCCTCACTGGTGCTCTCGTTTGTGTTGGAGCACAGTGCGTGTGCCTGTGCCCTTTCCCATCTCCGGTCTTCTTGGCTCTGTCTTGACACCGTGTCCAGGTGTGGGAGGGGAACATAGAGAGGTAGATGCATTACAAGTCTACGCTCACTAAAATCCATCGCCAGTCACCGTCCATGCATCACCCTGTCGTGGAGCATAAGAGGACATATTCGCAATTTACAGTCGAACTGTCATACCCATCGTAGGCAAGCGGCACAAAGGTTTCTCCTATTTTTTATATTCTCCTTTGAAAAACTAGGAAATCACCTAGTTCCTCTCAACCTGCACCCTCTTTCGATGTTAAATCAAGTTCTAACTGGCCATATGTCCACTTACCGAAAATACAAGACATAAAAGCTGATAACTCAGGATTGCAGTCTAATGTTGTTGGTACGCAGCAATTGGCCTGTCAAAAATTTGCTTAGTGTTGAGGTTTGTGAGGCTCGTTCGTTATAGAGATTTAAATGGTCAATTATCTCAGGCAGACATTGTTTAATTTGAAACGACCCAATAAGGTCAGTGAGGTATGGGCTGTGCAATTAAGTATTTTTTTATTTAAGGCGTAAATTGGCAGAATTTTGCGGTTTATCTGAGTGTTTTGGGCCGTGCCTCTGGTGAACCAAAATTTTATTAATCTACCTTTTGAACTGAGTCAACATATTTTTGATTCACTTCTACTTTCCCGTTCTAAACGAATTGCGAAATTCAGAGACCGTGCATGCGTTTTGGAGTGGTTTTTTGCCTTCCGCTCGCTGACCATACGGACAACCTCGACTACTGTCATCAGGAAGTCGCGATTGAAGACCTGCTTTCCTACTCTGATCTCTTTCGACATTCTCTGCGTCCTGGCGACAATGCCTTGACTCCGGCTATTCTACTTCACCCTCACCAAATGACAGATCAGACTGCAAACTTGGAACCACCGTTCGCAGGAGAACCCTACGTTTTGACGCGAGTAGAAAGTGGCTTCGAGCAGAGATTTCGTGAGTGCCATCAACATTTTTGCAATTTTTGATCTTTTCGGATATATTGCGGTCTTAAGTTTACAGACTAGCGCAGGAACTTTTTCTATAACTAGCATCATCAAGTGCAAATATTCTGTCGGCAAATTGCCATTTATTTGTCTAAAATTCAAAAAAATATTTAATTCGCCACGCATTATAGTAGGAAGGTAGACTTTGCTTAAACCACAATATTTACAGAAACCCATGAGAGTGGTGCATACAGAACTATGTAGATTGCAGTTTAAAGTGTAACTCTGGAGTTTAGAATGGATTAAGTTTGGATGTGACAACTTGGAGGGCTAGTTTAAAACTAAATAACAACGTCGAACAAGCAGGAAATGGCCATTTCATCTCGTTTCTTTGTCGCAGACGTTCTAACGGCATTTATAACTCCACATTGGGCAACTCCCTGCACCTCCTCAAGAGCGTATGCATAAAGTCAAAAAGGTGGATGGGTAGGCGTCGTACCCATGTGCTTTTAAAGAAATTGTAGTATTTTTCAATCACTCACTCAGTCATTTGAGGATTTTATTCAACAGCGGCATGCCTTTGAGTGGCTCCAACAGCGCCAGCCACCTGCGCCCTCTGCCGTTTCCGGTCTTCTTTATTTACTCATAACACCGGACCCAGGTTGGGGAGGAGAAGGGAGTTTACTCTTAATTTTGTCGAATGTACGTGCAAGTCACTGTCCCTACACCAGCTTGTGGTGGGACGCACTGTAGACTTAATCAAAACTGATTGTTAAACTTATGATATCTTCAAAATAAAATTATTTTTACTTATCTCCAGCCTTTAGGACAGTCTGTCTACGAAACCATTAAATTGAAAAGATTCTCACAACGATGACATTATCAAGTTGCTGGTATGCATTTGAGGACTATTCAAATAATCTTAAACACGCGAAGTTCCAGAGGATAATTTGAAAGAACATTTCGTGTTGGAAAATAACTGACCTGCAATTTCCAATTTTAAGTTTTTTTTTGAATAGGTCCATCTAGGAAATGCAGCTAATATCACGCTTTTTACTTTGAAAGGGCTAATTACCTAAATATTGCGTGTATGTTTAGTACATTTTCATCGTATTGGCGGAGGTGAAGTCGGGTGACAATAAATTCGAATAAAGAATTCAATCAGGTGGGCTATCTAGTTTAGGCTGCACTACACTGAACACTATTATTTAATTGATTTATATCCCTATTGTTGAAGTTGGAAAATTCAGTTACTTTACTTTTGTTGACCAGATATCAGTTAAAATCTTTAATTCCCAGAGCACATCAGGACACACTGTCGAAAAAGGAAGAAAAACGACAACAAATTTTCAAATTCTATCCATAATCCAGCTATTTGCGCCAAAGAAGGACAGCTGACCACCGTAAACGAAGTCCTATTTTGTGCATTGCTTTTTAGCGGAACCAGCGCCAGATGAAAAATGTTCCTCGCTCCTCGTCCAGGTCCTTACCGAAGGTCATAGTCGGGAGCATCCACGATGCTGTGAGATTCCACTCGGTTGTGCGCTGTGGATCCCACCCAACAGAGCAGCCGCCCTGCGTGCTGATGGAAGTCATTTCTATGGTCCTCCCAAATTTCGTGCTATATCGCCTTACTACGAGAGCAAGGAAGCCCTATGTATCCATGGCGCCCCAAAGCGCCGCCCCTCCTCAAGAGAGAAATTTCGGTCAGCCGCTGTAGTTTCTGGTGGCGATTGTGACTACACGAAGGGCGAGAGCAGCCAACAGGACAGTGATTGTGAGGCGGAGACCGGTTTTGCCTCGCCAACGATGCTCAAGTCTAAGAGGCGTTCATTGAAGAGCGAACACCCTCTCGAAAAGTCCATGAACAGCGCCCTCTTTAGATCGGAGTCCATGTCAGCCGTTAATCATCGAGGAAAGTCAACGAGGCGTCGTCGGAACTTAACAGGTTACGATGAAATATAAACTCTTGCTTGAGCATGAAAATTGTGAATCCTTGAAACAAATATGTAGCAATTATTTTTGGATCTTACGAATATTTTCAGAAATAAGTAAGTTCTGAAGCAGAAAACCGTTTATTATGTCCCATTCCAGTACGAAATTTTATGGCGTGTAAGTTTCTTATGACCAAAACTAGCCAGTGACATCGAATATAATATAGGATTAGTTATTTGTTTTAAGAAAAAGCCGAGTTCCTTAATGAAATTTTCGGCCTTTTGATGTAGCCAAATGGATCTAATTGACTACAATAAGCATGTCAATGGTTTAATTTCCCGTCCTCACCAATAATTTAATTATCGCAATGGCATAGTTGCAGAAATGTTTCCGGAGAGTTAACGGAAAGAATGACAAATGCTTCTATAACCAGGCTTAATCCTTCCAAGGTTTGAGTGTTTTACCTGTTGTATGCTTTCTTCTTTAAATATAATACCGACAAACTGGGAGGGTGGAACTTAAAATTTGGCTTTTAATTATCCACCCAACCATATTTGTGAGAACGGACTGCTTGTCGTTGTATGACGTCCTTCGTTGTCCTGTGTTGGAGGTTTTATGTAATATGAAATGAGTCTCTTCCTCTCCACAATTGGTCCAGTGACGCATTAATTTGAATTTGAATATGTTCTGCATGCTTGTTCTATTTTAACTCAAGTCTGTTTCTTCTCTTCTGTGAATGGCTAATTTGGCGCCCAAAACTTGTTATGGATTTTCATTTGCGATCTGATGCCTCGCGGAAGCCAAATACTTCCGAAAACTCTTGAGTGCATATTCTACAAGGGTGCACCAAAATGATTTGTAGAGACCTCTGGCAATAATATCCGGCCACCAAACGGAGATCGATATATGCCGAGTAGACTAACATAAGACCAGTGTGTTTCGAAATTTCCCGAATTTGCCAACTAACTCGTAAATAACACGACAGGAATTGAATTGAACGCTTTGAGAACGGAGTTTTACTGAAATCGATGAATGCACTTATGTGAAGGGAAAGCTTATTGCGTTCAGGTTAGCTATCTGTAAGTTGCAGATACCAAAACTGAGCACAAAATCCGTCTCTGTTTGCTATAATCGATTTTTTTGTTATTCTTAATCACAAGCAAGCTGAGTTAAAGACTGGTATCGGGTGATGGCTGTAGCTTACCATACAGGGTTGTACGTCGTCTTTACCGAAAAAGTTCTCGTCAAACATTTATTAGACGCAGTTCCCCAAAAGACCCTTTAAAGTACGTTGTTTTCTACGGCAATTTCTGTCAGTCTTAAGTAGACGATCGCGGTAAAATGGATTTGCACGGATACCGAAAACAATCTGAGGAATTGGAAATTTTTAAACTGAAAATTCGTCGCGCTCCGAAAAACTCTCCTGCACACTGTATGTCCAACATGTGGAATCTGTTTTTGAGTAAATAATCTCATCCATCTGGCTGGTGTGAGGCAAAAACCTGAAAGACTTCTTTATGGTAAACTAGGTGATTATTATCGACCAGATTGACGGGAATAGAACTCGAGATCGATCTATTTTCACCTTTGCCTAGCCAGGCAGGTATATGTTCACGTTTCCTCTATTCCAGACATCTCGTTCTATGGCCAAAGTATTCTGCTCCACAGGAGCAAATAAAAGAATAAATACACATCGATATGGACTTCAACGGGAGCCGGTCTGTACCTCCCACGCGTGGGATTGGAGAGTTCTGAAGAAAACGCATAGGTCAGCTGCGGGAATGCGATCGTGATTGCTGTCTTCAGACGTGGTCTTACTAGTTCTCTTGATTGGCCCCTGGAAAAGGTGGTCTTGTAAATACGTTTTCCTTTTCGTAGTTGTGGCGGTAGGCTTTTTGGTAAGCGCCCCAATATTCCGCAGGATGACTCACTCTTGGTAGCCATTTTCGTGAAGGTTGTCCCGCAGCTGTTTGAGCTCTGCTTTTGAAAGTCCTACTTTGAAGAGATCCTTTGAAGATAGGAAGCATTTATGCAACAGAAAAGGCAATCGAAAACCCTGTATTTGACTTCGGCAAAAGTGGCGACCTTTCGGACTAGGAAGCGTTAGCCTTTTTTCATTTCATCGGGCGGAGAATGGGGCCACTCAAAAGTACCACAATTTGCTCATTGGGTAAGGGTAAAGAGTTTCGTTCTGGCCAATTCCTTCGACATAAAACGTCAGGCCTGGACGAAAAAAAGAATAGCGCAACCTTCGTGAAACAAAATTCCTATCCACCCTAATACATCACACATTTAGATAACTCAAAAGATTGTAAGTGAATCGATTCTTCTCGGCAGGTCATTCTGACGGATTGAAGTACTTCTGGATTACAACATTGGAAACTGAAGCTTTAAAATTGTGCTTAGCTGGACGGGCAAACAGCACAGCACATCTCATCGAGTTGGTTTGGAAGTGCAATCTACAAGCTCAGACAAGTGACTGCACTAGACACAGTCAGACTCTGTGTCACCCTCTTCCGTGTCCCAGTATGCTCCTTCATCCAAAGCTTAGAGGAAGCGGAGCGTGGCCGTTGATATGTCGTCGTTTGCCTAATTTCTCCGATGCCTACCTGCCGAATGTCAGTTAAGTAGGCGTATAAAATAGTGTATTAGATTCAGAGGTGAGTTCCAATTTCTCCTACTCAGTCGCTAAACTGAAAGCTTGCCGCACCATACATTCTCCTAATTCTTGCTGCTCTTCCTTAATGTTCCTGCTTGTTAAAAGTACTAGCAGTTATACACCATAAGGCTAATAAAGTCCTTGTGCCAATGAGCATGTCTCCTTCTTCGAGACCTTGAAAAGGTCAGTGAATATCTTCAATCCGGAACATTGTCAAAAAACGAACGTCTACAACAAACGCCATTGACGAATGGGCCTTCCAGCATTTGAAAAACCTTTCTGTAATGGGTTTTTCCCTTCAAAATTGCTTTAATACGGTATTTTTCGGACGCATATCCAATTAATTTACCTATTTTTGAAGTAAATTAAGAAACATTTGACACCTGTGGTCTTTTTTTACTTTCCTATAAATACCCATATTTTTTGCTGCGACTGAGAAAAACATACTTTTCTTTTTATATTGGAACCATTTTCACTATCTTTGCATACTTTTCGGCCCCGTTCTAAGATAAAAATATATGCGATAGTGTGGCCGCACAAATAAAATTATTTTGCGCTTATAACCATTCTTTTGCCTGTTGCATTTGTGAATTACATATAAGTAGTAATTTAACTTCATAAAAGTATTTTACCATATTTTCAAAATTTAAAATTACCATTCGATATAAGTTCTGTTTACGGTTACCTATGACGACAGGTAATAACCTATAAATGGTCTGAATATAAATTAGCGCAGTTGTGCATTCAAATCTATTAATATTTTGCCTGAGAAAATAACTTAAGCATCTATTGTGCACATAAAGTGCTAAATTTTCCGGAAGAGGCTGAGCAAATGAGCAGAATGCTCAACGTTTTAGATGTTAAACAATCACCGTATTAGTTTTCGTCATTCGGCTTAAGGATCTAGGTGGAATACTATATTTTCGTTTTCCGCAGGCTGTTCTGGTAGCGTCAACGAGTTTGAGAATGGGTCCGACGTTTCCTCCGTGAATGACAAAAGATCCCAGAGTTCCAGCCGGGTCTCCAGCAGCCAAGAGAAGAGCAAGAGGCCGCCTTGGAAGTACTGGGGTCGGAGTCAAATCCCTGACATCTTAGATCCCCCAGTCTTCGAGCCTTACCAGCCAATGAAGACGTTCGGCCCTTCCAGACTAGTCAACAACGATGGTAAGTAGTTTTACTTCAAAAACCAAAATTCAAGGCATTTCCGTTGATGAACGCCTTCAAATCGCTAATGGAACTCACTCGTCCCGTTCTGCCTTGGGGCTCACCCTCGAGCCCCGTCAGCAGCCGCATAGCGACTAGTATTATAGGCAGCAACATTTCCAGCAGAACCAGCAAGACAACGAGCACGTGGGTAAATGGGTAGAGCGTTTGACTTCTGATTAACTGGTCGCGGGTTCGAACCTCGGTAAGTGCAACACCTGGGTCGGGATATGGCTGGGTGATGACGGTTAATCGTCCAGAAATGGCAATTCCAGTCTCCCTTATCTTTGCTGGCAATGTTCTGAGGCGAGGAATGTTTGTGCACCCTACCATTTGGCAACGAACTTCTTTACCATCCCACTAAAAATCGATAGGTGGGTGTGTAATACGGAAACGTTGGCAATGGGGCAGAACAGTTTAGAGTATGGAAAATGACGGTACCGCATAGAAAATGAAAAGAAGTTTGTTCGCCCGACGTCAAAGGTTAAGTAAGCTGGTTTTTGGCCTTGAATTAGTCCATATTGCACACCTACCTACACGCAAACGTAACACTAGCGTTAACTCTAACCCCAACCCCAACCTGAACCCTATTTTGTTGTGTTCGTTTGGTTTAGCATTCGTTGCCAGGTTAGCAGAGTCGAAAAATAGTTCTTTGCCGACCAGAACAACGTGAATTGTTGAAAAAATTTTTAAAAGTGAAGGAGTGGTCAAGCGGGCAGCGTGTGCCTTTAAGTTAACCCTGTCGTATGAAGACATATATATTCTGACAGCAGGCTCAGCTTTATCATACGCTTTTCTGTTGAAACAGGTGATGATCCTCGCTTCTTAGACGTGTAGCTTACCATTATTTTATGGTTTGTTTACTGCTCAGTTGTCGGCCGAAAGAAGTTAATGCAACTAAGAACATCAGGGATGAAGAGACATAAATCAACTAGGTAGTGTGCAATTGAGTATTAAAAAACCGTTTTAGGGGAAGCACGCAGAGTGAGGCAATTTAAGTAGTCATTTTTGCAAAATTAAAGCCCTGGAATGGTTTAGAAACACAAGGCTTTAGCAGCATGCCTGCATTTTCAGTGCAGCTGGACAAACACACAAAATGGTATAACATTCAATCTCCATAAACCATATCGATATTTGCCCCAAAGGCCTGGCAAGACATGCGGTCCAGCAGGAAAGTGGCCTATCACCCTACAGCAATATCATTCAATGTGATATCTTACTGTCTATCGTTTGCATCCTGTTTTACAGCATCGGGTGAATGGCTATCAGCCCACTTTGTGAAAGTAAACCACAGTGTGGAATTCCAGAGTGCTCAGAACGATTCCTCGCGAGTATATGCGGCCCTTCAACAGATCCAACCTCTCCCAAGCAAGCTTAATAATGGCGGGTAAGCGGAGGCCTACTGACGGGTCATTTATGACGATGTTAATTTAAAAAGCCAAGTAAAGGTTGCGCTGACGCTGATTGGTCGAAACCCATTTATCTCCCTCCCAATCGCAAAGCTTCCTGCATGACTGGTTCGTTTGAACGAGATAGCAGGCTGAATTTTGACTACCTCCCCCCTCCTCAATCACCACGTGAAAATCCCACGCGGGAGGATAATACTGCTGAAATGTTGTTTATCAGTTCAATCGTTTTTCGCCTCAAAAGCTTCGTTAACATTTGTCAAAATGAATGAGCCAAGGCAATAAATGACAGGTAAAAAATAGAGATCTGATTATGAAATTTGCAGACAAATGAATGCATCGGAAACGGACCCTGCTTTTGGGCAAGAATATTTAAAGATTAGCATAAAATCATCTTTTGCATTCTTCTCAAAACATAAAAGCAAAATCCTGCATGCATCGAATAGCGATCGAATTAAAAAAGAATTATTAAGTGGTCAATTAAACCGATCTGGATTTTCTCAAATGGATGGAAAAATACTCAACCCAAGACCAGAAAGCCACCACTTTAAAAAAGGGTTTTGAAGTTACTTACTGTAGAAACTCCATTTAAAATCATGTTTTTCAAAAAAAAGACTGAGGTCAGTTTTGCGTTTAGTGACCTAACGCATATGTTTGGAACCACTTGAGTCATTCGCGGTACTTTATGATAGTTCACAATTTACTCACTTAAGGTTCGAGAATTAAGACAGGACAGGCCAAGCACAGCTCCGCACCTCTAAAAAAATACTTGAGAGATCAAAAATAAATTTTGCTCTGCTCACATTCTATACCAGCCAGCTCACAGCAAGAAAAATTCGCTCATCAACGGCCATTCTTCTGTCTGTAGCTCTCTGCACCGGTGGTCTCCCGTTATGCATTCCTCGCAGCCGAAACTGGAGACAAGACGGGGCCACTGTTATGACTAGGCATCTTAGTACAGTACAAGAACCCAAGTAGAAGGAAGTACACTAAGAAACGGGTTATTCTTCGCACAACTTCCTTTATTAAATCGTCAAATATAAAACTTTTAGAAAAAACCAAGTTATTTAAAGTTGCAAAACTATAAGGAATAGTTTTATTCATTAAAATATCTACCCATATAGGCAATAAACTTTTGCCCCTTTAGCGGTAGCTTCTCCATTCTGGTCGTGTAAAAGCCTGGTAATCGAGAATCAATGAAATCTTCCAAGGATTGTTAAAGAGCATTGTCCGAATAAAATTATTTTGCTATGACAAAGTTATCTTACTTCCAGGAGAACTATTAGTCAGTGGGGCAAGATCTGGTATGGTGAATGGTGGAGAATTTAAAATTCCTGTAGTTTTGCCGCTGTCATTTGTGCGATGTGTGACCCAAAGTTGTTCATGCCATAGAAAAAGAGTCAATCGGTTGAGCATTGGAGGCTGCTTTTCTGCAAATCTTTGGATAATTTGGTCCAACTGGTTGCATTATACATCTACCAAGCTCGATGAGTCAGTTTTCATAAATCATACATACCTGCATCCGACCACGAAACAATCACCATCAGCTTCTTCGGATGAATATTGCACTCTCGGCTGTGTTTCAATGGCTTATCCTCGTCTAACTACTGCGTAAACTGCTTAGGGTTATCACAGCACATCCACTGCTCATTATGCGTTGCGATTCGATTCCAAAATAAATCATTTTTGTAACAAGAAACGTCCAATCGTTGTTGTTTCTGCTTTTCATTCAGTTCATGCAGAACCTAGATATCCAACTTTTGCACTTTCTTGACTCCAGTTAAATGAGTTAATATTATTTGTTTGCTAACATCAAACAGCAACAATAATTCGTGTGCAGCGTGAGATGGATTTGACTCGACGGCGACTTTCAGTTCGTCAGTAGGCACCTTTGATGTTGGCCGACCATGTGACTCTTTCGGGACGTTAAACGTACCAGAATTATATTTCACAATTTAATTTGATACTGTCTGCTGTGTTTAATATTAAAGCAAAATACAAAATTAATATTGCAAGCAATCTGCGATGCTGCATTTCAACTTAACAAGTCATATTTTAAAATTTCACGAAATTCGGACTGTACTATGTTTAAACAAGAAAAATAAAAACAGAACTTTATTATTTTCTAAAGTGCAAAATTATTTAGAGACAGGAACTAGTTGTGGTATCCTTCTAACAAAGAAACAAAAGCATTTCAAAATACCAAAGTTAACTAAGAAGCTGTCAAAGGTGATCATATGCCTTACCACGAATGTAATACTTGACGACCCAACAGGGGATCCAAGCCCTAGGATTCGATGATAATCTCGCTGGCACCCCATTTCTTTAAATACTGCGCATGTATATAGGTGACACGAGAGGAGTAGAGTAGACTGGTATTCAGATTATGTATTTAATAATTGACGTCTGTGTACGAATGTCCTTTATCCCAAATTCGATGGTGAATTACAAAGATGGAGGGCTAACTACATCAACTACGAAACCTGCAGACGTATCAACTACGGAGAAAGAATAAATATTACGTGATTTCCAATAAAGTGCAGAAGATGCACCACCTCCTAAAATACTAGAACCGTGGCCTCATACGGCAAACAGCCGGATACGCGTTGAAACCGTTGACTAAAAACGAACCAAAGAATACAGACATCTTGTCGCGAAGTAACAAAAAGTAAAAAGTCATTTAACCGAATGCTTTTCAAAAAGCTGCCAAAATAATTTATTCGGTCAAAGCAAATAGATTAGGTTTTTTCGGAGGTTCTTTACATTCAAATAACCCTTTTAAGGACGTGGAAACACGCCGACGAACGCTGCAGGTGTAATATAAGCTCACCTGCGTAGTAACATTGAGCCTCCTCGTACAATCGATTGGGGCTGGTAGTATGACTGGATCACCCAGTGTCCATTATCGCCCATTCGTTCATCTTTGCCACTGAAAAACTAAGATTTGATTTCGCTTTCTGCTACGGATATTAATGAGACCTAGTATGAACGACTGGCAGAGCATAGGGCAAGGTAATGGAATAGGCAGACATCATAATACAGGTGAATTTGCACTAAATACAACGGAAATCAGAATATCGGTTAAGTATTGGGTTAGGGTTAATTTTAAGGTTAGAGCACGAAAATATGCACCTTAAATGGATGCGCAGGTTCGCGTTCCAGGCGTTTGTATAAGTGCCGACAAAATTGGTTGATTATTATGAGTTTTTGAACTCTTGCGGGATTCCATCTTCAGAGGTAGTAGCAACAAAAAGGTCTATACTTATGGCGAGGGGTACAAACCAATCAATAATTAGCGATGCCAGTCTTGAGGTGTCTGTGCTTGATCGGTAGATCGTTTGATTGAGCTCCTTAGGCTTGAAACTTCGATTAGAACTCCATAAATCGCTGTATCAATCTGGCGCAAATGCCTCAAGACTTGTGACATTGATCGGTGATCAGCTTCTCTCCCTTATAAGTGAAACGTTACTCTGTTGTTGCTACTGTCTCTGACGATGGACTTCTCATGAGTTCGAAAGCTCAGGTGACTAATCTAATTTTTCCGGTGCTCGACCAAACTTCATTTTGTAAACTGGAATTGAGCGCAAGATCACACAAACGTGTAGAGTGGAGGATTCGCATTGTCATGCCTTACCCAGAAAGCAAACAGAAGAACATACCGGCGGGCTTGAGGCTCGTTTAAGACTATATAACACCACAGACGCTATCTGGGCGAATTCTACCACCGTAGTCTTTAGCCTAATCAGCCCAGAATTTCAGGACTGGCTTTCGATAAGTTGATCCAACGGACATTAGTGGTCGGAAACTTCACCGCTCGGTTATGCGACGCACTCGTCCCGTTCTGCTTAGGGCACACTGTTGAGCCCCACCAGCAGCCACACAGCGGGTAGTACTATATGCATATGAACATTGGCAACAAAAACGAGCGAGAATGGAATGGCCATTTCTCACTTATAAGCTGTCATCAGCCAATCATAACCAACTCCATGTGGTGGTCAAAGCGTTTGACCCCTAATGAACAGGTCGCGTATTCGAGTCTCGGGTAGTGCGCCAACTGGTTAGGGTATGACTGGCCACTGATGGCTAATAAACCAGCAATTAACGTTTCAACCTTCCTTGTCTTTGTCAGAAAGTTCCATCTAATCAAAAGGAAGTCACGCGAAACATATCTATCTAGCCAAACTAGTCAATCATTGCTTCAAGCTTAATCGGCCAGGCCATCTATTAGCAAATAAGGAAGCCAGGAAGCCTAACAACGAGTAGCATTCTATTGATAATATTTTTATTGTCTCTGTATGTGCCTTTCAACAGTGGCGTCATCCGCAGCGAGTCATGTGGGAACATGGAGAAAGGAAACGACCTGGAGGACATTAATGTCCTCGAGGGCTCGCTAGATGGAAATGAGGACGGATTAACAGGAATACCACTTCGAGACCTCTACCGCCAAAGGATAGCCAAAAACCTCAAGGAGACGAAGGCAAATTGGCGAAAGAAACCGGGCATCAAGTCAGTCAAGAGCCAGTAATGAGTAGACCCCTATTCCTCGATAAGGTAAACGTCAACAAAGTGCAATCGTGGTACACTTTTTCTCAACCCACACACACAGCATCACACACACCTTGCTTCAAACAGGTTTCGCTAAATTGACATTATCATGCAGGCGACGGCGACGGACCGTAATTACGACAAAGTAGCAGAGCCTCGCGGAAAGCGTCTATCGCTGAGATATGGAGTAGGGTGCCTCAAAAGTCCGCGCCCCCCACAGCACTCACCTTCCACCTCATCCACCCCCGCCCCCCTCCAACCCAAAGCATTACATGCACGATCTTGAGCCCCTTGCACCCTCATCTACTCCTTTTCAGTGGCTGACCAGGTCGTCGTTGTGCAAACCACACAGATGATCACTGAGAATCCTAATATTTGCACACTACCAACCCTTATATTTTTTCGTATATTTTTCTTCGTAAAATGATCCATTTTGACAACAAAACGCCGATCTCTCATGCTGTATGACTGATATAACACTCCGGGAAAGTGTGTAAACAACACATAACCTTAATCGTTGCTTTGGCCAAACATTTTATTTATAATATGCAAGGCAGACCACAGAGAAAATATAATTGCCACCTTTGTTTATGAAGACCTTTGAGAGGGGCTCCACAGGGCAGAAAACAGAGGAGTCCGGCTATGTCAGGTCATCCCACTCGAACAGTATGTCAAGACAGGGTTTGCGTTAAACAGTCTATCAGGTAGTTTGCCAAATAAAATCATGAGTCCAAAGTATAAAAGACCATGAGGTCACATGAATTCATGAACCCCAGCTGAAGCTATCTGTGGATGAGATGATCATTCGGGATGGTAATTTCACGGGCTGAATTTAGGTACACAACCGCCGTGCGTATGCGACGCTAAGACTCAAATAAGAAATGTTTCCGTTAATGATTGTAAACTTCAGGGAACAGTGATAGGAACGCGAAAAGGATAAATCACGTAAGGCAGCAACCGAAAATGAAAAACTACGAACAGCACCCATTTTCAGGGTGGGTCAGATGCCCACACGTAAATGCCTGGCAAATTTCCGTGACTTTCCTCGAATGAAATTCGTTTAGCATTCTCTTGACAAAATTAACCAGACTGGTGCCCTTCGAAAATGGCACTACGTTCACTGAATCATAGAGGAGGTAAGAAATATTGCTGCAATCGCACAAAAGAGGTAGGGTTTTAGCTGGTTTTGGATAAGACTGCTTGCAGGAGTATTGAACGTTGTGCAGACGAGGAATTCACCGACTACGGTGGATAGGATGGTAGATTGTAAATACTGAAAACAGGAATGACAACATTCTGACTTGGCAGACGGATAACATGATGTTGTTCGCTCGACTGAATCATGGCTTGATTCGTCTGAGCTTTCGAACTCTTACTGGAGTCCATCATCATAGATAAAAATGGCAGCAAAAACCAGCAACAATTATAGGGGTTAGGTGCCAATCAGACACCAGTGACGTAAGTCCGGAGGTGACTGCGCAGGGCTTGGTATGACTAAGCCAAACGCACTTCCTTGATGTGCTCGTAAGGCGAATGCCCAACGCAAAAATGGAGACAGTTGTCTACAGGAAGGTAACGAACACCACACAGCTTCTCAATTTTCACATCAAGCATCCGGTAGCTCACAAACGAAGCTGTGTGAGAATAATGACCAGACCCATTGCAGCAACTCGGAAGAAAAAGCATGTGAGAACCGTTAAATCCGTGACCTGCGGAACGGCTAGCCGAAAACGGTCTTAGACTGATGCCTACATGTTCGCCCTCAAAGAACCCAAAAAGAACAAGCCCCTGTGGTATAGCATCTGATGCCATACATCAAAGAAGTGTTAGAAGCGACTGAGCGCATTGCTGCGGGACTATGTCTCGGAATTGCGCAATGGCCCAAAGCTACCATGCGCAGCAGGCTCAAGAAAATCAAAGACGCATTAAATCCTAATGAGCAGTTGGGTGTAGTTTATCGTATCCCGTACTAAAAATGTTCCTGTAGCTACACAGGACAGACTGGACGCATGCTTGTATCATGCATACACGAGCATAAGCTGCCTGTGAGACGAAGTGAGGGCTCATCACAAATGCCTGCCCACACCTACGAATCGGTTCACGAGTTTAACTTCACAGACGCGAAGCTTATCCCCAACGCCAGAAGCTAGACAAGCCGAGAAGTGATTTAAGCCTGGGCCTCTGATGAGGGATCGGCCAATCGGTTTACTAAACGTCTCCAGTATACCGAGACCTGCGCAGTAACCTCCGAACTGGCGTCACTGGTGTCTGATTGGCCCTTGTACCGTATAACTGTTGCTTTTTTCTTGTTGCCACGTTTATCTCTGATGATAGACTGCAATAAGTATTCGAAAGCTCAGACGAATAAATCCGTAATTTCGGCGAGCGAAAAACCTTATTCTTCTTTAACTTCAAACACACATACACACACGAGAGTTCGACCATCGTAATCCAACGATGTCTACCGTATGCTCCACATCCTGGTGGTGTAGGGACGGTGACTTGTGCACAAATTAGTTTTAAGCGACAGTAGACTTGCACTGTATCTACCGCACTCTCTTCCCTAACCGGCCAGGTCCCGGTGTCAAGGCATAGTCAAGAAGACCGGAGGCGGGGTCAGGCGCAGATGAAGCATCTCCCACGGAGTTGGAGAGCGAGGTGCGGCATGAGACTGCACTTGCGCATGCACATGTTGGGCACGCTTACACCACAGGTTCGGCATAGGTAATGGGACCTTGACTCAGAATATTAACGTCTGCTGCACCCTGAATTGACCCCATGTAAGTACAGCGCATTTTCCACGCGGTCAGTTTCGGAGGCAACACACATAAACACGAGAGTTCGACCGTCATAGTCCGATGATGTCCACCGAATGCTCCACAGAAGGGTGGTGCAGAGAGGTTTACTTGCGCGTGGATTAGTTTTAAGTGATAAAAGCCTTGCATTGCAGCTACCGCACTCTCTTCTCCTTCCCCGCCTATGCCCGGTGCTAAGACAGAGACAAGAAGATCAGCGATGGGAGAGGGCACAGGGAGCTGGCACGGCCGGTGCCCCTAGGGCCCTAGCCGCCCCTAGGCGTGCCACCACACCCCCTCTACATGCTCAGCATTTTGTATTGGAGCGCAACCCGAATAACGCCTGATCCGGCCCCCCATGTTGGTCTAACGCATCTACCACGTGGCCCGTTTATGGGCAACACACGACGACGACAGTTCGACCGTCAAAGTCAAACGATGTCCACCGTATGCACTATGGAAGGGAGGTGCAGGGACGGTGACTTGCGCGTGATTTAGTTTAAAGTGATAGTAGCCTTGTGCTGCAGCTACCGCACTTTTTCCTCCTCCCCACCTGAGCCCGGTGTCGCGACAGAGTCAAGAAGACCGGAGATTGGAGAGGGCACATGTGGCTGGCGTGGCCGGAGCCACCACTCAGCGTACAACCACACCTGGCTCCAATCCCACGGAGTGGGAATGCCATAAAGGCCACATTAAGAAGGAGTCATTGCAGCCTGACTCTCAGTCCGTCAGTCAGCCACTTCACACTAAACACACATTGGGCTGACCACGCGGTCCGAGTTGCCTCGTCAGTTGGCAACCTTCCAAGCCACGGCTTTTAGCGCACCGTGATAGTTTCAAGCGCGTCAGATTTTTATAGTGATTAAAATGCGCTGAGCTGTTGAAATTACTCTCTCCCCCACCCCCACAATCAGACCACCATCCGAGCCAGTCAGTTGTATGATGTGGGAGTGGGCGCATTGGCTGACGGATCGGCGTACCAGTCTTCGCGCGCCACAGCACGACCTGGCTCCCATAACGCACACACCAGGATTCACTAACTCAGAGTATATGGAGAAGCCATCACCGTCTGACTGCCAGTCCACTGGTCAGCCACTCGACACACACAGCACATTCCCTGGGCCGACAGCGTTGTTTGGTGTAAGCGTCAGATTGGCAGCCTTCCAAGCCATGGTTTCTAGGAAACCGTGATTTTATCAGGTACATTATGATGATTGTGAGGGTGTTGTCTGTGTATTAATGTCGATGGTGTGCGCTGAGGTGGCTTAGCCTCCGGTGGTTTACGGCAGGTTATCGTGGAGGCGCATGTGTCAAGACAGAGTTGAGAATACCGGAGGCAGGAGAGGACGCAGGTGGCTGGCGCGGCAGGGTCCCTCTAAGTCCTAGCCGCCCCTAGGCGTGCCACCACACCTTCCATGTTCGGCATTTGTTAGCAGAGCGCAACCCGAATAACGCATGCCGTGCCCTGATGTGGCCCCCGTATAGGGGGCACACACACGATAGTTCGACCGCCGTAGTCCGACGATGTCTACCGTATGCTCCATGAAAGAGTGGAGCGGGGACGGTGACTTGCGCGTGAATTAGTTTTAAGTGATAGTAGCCTTGCGCTGCAGCTACCACACTCTCTCCTCCTCCCGCACCTGAGCCCGGTGTCAAGACAGAGACAAGAAGTCCAGAGATTGGAGATGGCGCAGGTGGCTGGCATGGCCGGTTCCCGTAAGCCCTAGCCTCCCCCTGGCGTGCCACCAGAACTCCCATGTTCGGCATTTGGTATGGGAGTGCAACCCGAATAACGCCTGATGTGGCCCCCCATGTTGGTCTAACGCATCTACCACGTGGCCCGTTTAGGGGGCACCACACACACACACACGTCAGTTCGACGGTCGTGTTTCTGCGTTGTCCACCGTATGCTCCACAGAAGGCTGGTGTAAGGAAGGTGACTTGTGTGCAAATTAGTTTTAAGTGATAGTCGAAATGCGCTGCATCTACCGCACTCTCTCTTTCCCTAACCGTCGTGTTCGACGAGGTCCATCGTATGCAGTGCAAGGACGGCGACTCGCTGGATTATAGTGAGAGTAGACTTGCGTGCATCTACCTCACAGCACAACCTGGCCCCCATAACGTACACAACAGGATTCAATTAATCAGGGGATATGGAGGAGCCATCACCGTCTGACTCACAGCCCACTTGTCAGCCACACAATGCACAACACACCCTTGGCCGACGGCGTGGTCTGGTGTAAGCATCAAATTGGCAGCCTTTCGAGCCACGGCTTTTAGGAGAACGTGATATTCTTAGGCACATGATAATGGCGAGTTTGTTACGTATGTATTGGTGAAGGTAGTGAGCGCTGCTGTGGTTTAACCTCCGGTGGATTAACGCAAGTGGTCGTGGAGTTGCATGTGTCCTAATAGGCCCATGCGTTGTGTTAAGGTGCGGGAGTAGTGAGGTCAGTGCAGGCGGGCGCGATGACTGTGTGTCTGAGCCCCAGGCACTGGCTCACCAGCCTTCGTGCGACGGATTCGCTGGTGACCGACCAGGTCGATGCGTGAGTTGAAGTTGTGAGCACAGTGTGGGCAGAAGAAATCGGGAGGGGCTGGGGGGATGTCGCTCGTGGCAGTGGGGTGGAAGTGAGAATGGCAGGAGTGGAGGGTGTGCACGGGGTATCGGTGTTGTCGGCATTGCGGTGAATTCCGCTCTCATGGATGCGCATGTGACCGAATAGGCCTATGCGATGAGTGAATGCGCGAGGACAGTGTGGACAGTGGAGGTGGCGATTTCTGCTGTGGGTTGGTGCTCCAGGCACTAGTTCACCAGTCTCTGTACGATGGATTCGCAAGTGACCGACCAGACCGATGCATGAGGTTAATGTGCGGTCGCAATAAGGACAGTTTAGAAGAGAGTCCACATAGCTGGTAGTGGTGGTGTTGGCGGCGGCGGTGGTGGTCGCGGTGGTGGGGGTAACAGGTGATGGTTATTGGGATATGGTTTCTATGATGGTGGGGGTAATGGACTTGGTGCCAGGGGTGAGAGTAGGGGGGGGGGGGGGGTACGAAGGAGGGTTTGCAGAATTCGACGTAAAAGTTGGAGTTGTCGGATTGGTGTTGCATTGCCTCCGAAGATGTCGGACCAGGCCGATTCACGCGCGGAAGTTTCGTTGACAGCGCGGGCATATTGAAAGGGCCTGGACAGTTGCGGTGTTGTTCCGGGACGCTGGTGACTTTCGTGATTCTCTTTTGGACTTGGCAACGGCGATCCGTTTAGCTTCGTAGATTGCTGGCTCTGTCTTCACTGTTCTCTTCCAGGCCGGTTGGTCCTGGGTGAGGTCCACCTAGGTCGCCGTGTTGATCTACAGTTAGTTCAGGGAGGTCGGCAGAGTGCTCTTTTGAACTGCGGTTTAAGGGGTATTAGGCGGCGGCTGATGCATCACCACCGTTTTCTCAGTGTTTGTGCGCCCGAAGTTTTCACAAGCGGCAGCGAAGAGTTCCATGCTCCTTTGAATTTTCTCTTCTGTCGTTTCATTGAGTGCGCAGTCATCAGCGAAGAGAAGTTCGTGGATGGTGGCTGTGGATATATGCGAGTGGAAGTGCATCCGCCGTTGGTTGAGGAGTCGACCGTCCATCCGGTAGGCGATACGTATCCCGAGGCGTTCGTCACGGTAGGCGTCCATAAGCATAGCAGAGGACGCACACACATGCACTGTGATCATTTGTCTCTATTCAGGATAACAGGATAACTTTGATCTCTGTAGTCCTCAATAGTATCAAGACCCCAGTTCACTAACACCAACGGTTGCCTTTAATGGAAGAAAGGCGTTTACGCCAGAAATGCCACCACGACCTCGGATAAAGGTATTTAAATAAGCTTACAGGCTGGTTGGGGTGAAAATTTTCGAGCGAAAAACAGGATCACTGTTAGTGACTCATTATGCCGTCGATGTTCTGGAGGACTTTGTAGGTTCGTAGAAGCGTTAACTGCAGGACCTCGAACAGGAATTCAGATAACTTCCTGAGCTAGTCAACCTTGAGCTCGCCAACTTCTCCTTTTTGCTTTCACGACCTTTTTCGCGGATATTTACTGAGAGGTTTACCAGTTGCTTACGTCGTGACTCAGAAAGGGTTGCGCGATCTTGTGGCTGTGTTGCTCACTCGTCAGGTGAGCTCGTTGTCGGTTAGTGTCTGGTCAACTTTCTCGAGTTCATTGTTCAGCTTTTTTGTTCTGATCTATATGTAAATAGCGACGACGGATTCTATAAACCGCGGGAAGGTAAAGGGGTGCGTTCGTAAATTTGGCATCTGATTGCAGGATCAGAAATGTAAGCTGTCTCTCCTAGATCTGCTCTTTATGTCGAAGCCATTATCCTTGTCAAAGCAACACATAATGGACACTTTAAAGGGTTACAAAACTTGTGTGGTCTGAGTATTAAATTAACGAGGGAAGCCGAATCGAACAACCGCCCTCTCTTCCTCGACCTCCTTGTGCGCCGATATGTAACTGAGAAACTGCATTCAGGAAAGTCAACAACGCAAGGTAAAGACTAACCTTTAACAGCAACCAGCTTGTTGCACAAACGTAGCTCTGTTTCTTGTACAGGTTCGAAGAGCTGAAGCACAATGCAGAAGTTAAGATGGCGCAATAGCTGGACGGGAGTAAATTAATAACCTCTTCAGAACCAATGGATGCATGTGTCCTTCTATCGAGCTAAGCAGACGCCAAACGAACAGGCGACGGCTAGCAGACCAGCGACCTTACATTGACGGAGACTCCAAGATCGTTACACAACTGTTACAACACACCTGAATGGGCATGACTCATGGACAATATTTATTCGCGATTTGATGCAAACTAAGAACATGCTGTCATTTACAAAAACCTCAGCATTTGTCTGCAAAATATGTTACAGTAATGATAACAGCAAATACGATGAGGAAACCGAACTACAATTACAGATCCATCAACAAGACCCAGAGCAGCTCCAGATTAGAATGCTTTCTTCATCAGCACGCATGCTGTCCTTTTACGGCTCATAATGTCACGCGCCGTTAGGTTGGGACAAGCTGGCTACCATGAGCTTAAGAAAGCCAACCAGACACTAACTAACAACAAGCTCACCAGACGGGGTAGCAGAAGAGCAGCCAGAACGAAAAAAACATCAATACTCAACCCTAACCCCGCGATACAACGAAAACAGCCGGAAAGCCCACCACCAAACATCCGGAGGAAAAGCAGTGGCAGCAAAAGGGCAAAGTCAATCAACTTTAAGACCGACTAGCTCGGCAAGTCATTTGAAATTCTGTTCGATTTACGCATTTACTGCTTCGACAAAGGTAGGTCGACCAAGGTCTCTGAAGCATCAACGACATAATAAATTCGATCCAAAAAGTTGTGAATCCAATTGCAGCTTCCTCGCACCCCACTGAGCATTGTGACAACTATCATACCATGCAGCGCACCCGCTGTCAGTGATACATGAAGCGCTCAAAGGAAAGTAGCGAATAAGCCGCTACCTGAATTAGTAAGTAGCAGTTATTATTTAAAACAACGTGTGAGCAGCAGAACAAGGTCGAATGGTAAAAACAGCTTTTGATTAGGTATACCTGAAAGGAAACTAAGTGTAAACCCCATACGGGCATAAAATTTGGGATAAGAAGGCACAAAATAAATATGAAGGCACAAATATGAGGAATATTTTGTCAGTAAGTCAAAGAAGAAGCAGATCGCAAATAAAAATGCTCTGAAGAAAATGATGCATATCATGGCGTGCCCTGCCGAATGGTTAGATGGATAAAATGGAGATCGCAGAAGGGAAGGCAGACAGGCAGGCACGTGGGTATGTTCACTTCTCTAAAACCTCGTAGTAGACGAATTGGCCGAAAATCCCCAGGTCGATAAGGATCTGCAGGACACCACAAACGACAAACTGTACGGGCGATGAGGAGATAAAGAAGTAGGCAACTTTGACGACGTCACCAATAGTCCAAAGTATCACCATTTGCAGGCTAAAAGAAGTCAAAAAGACGTTCTGCGTAACAGCAGTGACATTCAGCTTTCGCTGTACGCTTACCCAAATACAGAAGATGTGTTACCTCATGAAACGTTACGTCTTCAAATTTTATATTTAAAAAAGGGTATATTTCAGTTTTAAGAAAATTTCTAATTATGAAATATCTACGACCGTGAAATGTTATTTGATAAAACCTTGTATCTGACCATTTATTAATACTGCTTATACAGTATACTACATAGTCCACATCCATTGCGAAATTCGATGAGCAATGTATGACATCTTCTTAACAGTATTGATTTCACGTAGACCGGAAGTGCACAGCATATATTTTGGAAACTCTGAATAAAAGTCTAACGGCATACCGTGTTCAAAATTACTCGGTAATTGAAATTTTTAAAAAACCGAATAATCAGATTTCCTCAAGTACAAAATTTGACGGAGGTAATTTGCCATCAAATGAATATAAGAATGCATATTTATACTTACGTTTTCGCGAAAATAGATTTGCTTTTATAAGGACGTCGAAAATAAAAAAACGCATACAACTTAAATGGTCGTTTTACAGTGTGGCTTTCGTCGGTGACCGGAAAGAGGCTCATTCGAAAACCGGAATCTTAACATGACTGGAATTTATTGAGATTATACTGTACGCTAATCGGTCTTAAAACACAACCAAGGGAAAAGTTAGCTAAGGAGGAATGCATTTTGCCCCTTAAGGGTGCCCAACAAACCGGTCCCGAAGCGCGCAAATGCTGACAGGTAGGATGAATAACCCATCTCCAGTAATTTGCTAGCAAAATCCTTCAGGCACAGCGCCCCGATTGATGCAGCTACTAATGCATGACTTAGCACAATAAACTGCCCGAAAGAGTCAATGCTGTGGGCCCTCACTCAGTAGAATTTATGCCCTGCTTCTGCTACGAGCATTGTCCTGTAAGTCATATAGGCTCGCCAGCGTGTTGCTAAAGGTCATTCGCATACGCGGGTGGAGACAGATCTCCCTGTTAGACTGCGGCGTCTCCCATGCTCTTAAAGAGGACAGACCAGACTCTAAAAATGGACAGCACTAGGGCTATTCGACTTTGTGGCCTAGGCAAGCACGGGCATGTTGGAATTCTTGTGGAGACGCAACCAACGAAACGGCCGGGGGCCACCCTCTGAGTTGGACCGAGGACGCTCTAGTGTGCGACATTGGCGCCATGGAGGGCTGCTAGTGGTCAGCGGACACATCTGTTCAATATCTTTCTGTAATTTCCGACGTTAGTAATACGTGAGCCTCAGTTACCTCATCCTTCGGATAGGTGAGAAAATCAACCCTGGCACACTCCACCCACATGCAACCTCTCACGTGCCACTTAAAAAAATGATCCACTGAGATTGTGCTGCGTTGTTGCTACCTTTGACAAGAACGTCGGCGAATTCGTGATTACCTATTCGTTTCATTCGGAGCATTGAAATGCTGACTGGGGTCTCGGAAAAACCGTTTTCCATCGAATCTGTTGGGTTTTCATGATAAATTGAGGCCCTGAAAGTGTGTAAGAGTGCTGCCCTTACTTGCTACGGATTGTGATCGTGCGTGATCTAGCCAGCCTCAATGAGGTCACGGACTGTACCTGTTTCCATGCGTGACGATCCGCGGCAGCATATCTCGACAATTCAATCCACTCTTTTCGCCAACACAGGAGACCGAACACCGAAAAGGCCCAAAAACCAATTCTGTGTCTTTGACTTTTAGTTGATGCCTACAAGATGGTGACGACCCAAGACAGCAGAAGAGCGCCACGGGTTGGCGATGAGGGTTTGTGTTGTTAAGTAGATGCTCGTGGTGGTCAAACACCTGTTAAAAGGCGTTGTGTTAAATCAGTATCGTCGAAAGACGCAAAAAAGAGCTTTGTGGATTTAATATGGGTCAGCCTACTCCGGGGAACTTTAGCCGATAGGTTTCGCTGCTGCTGCTGATAGTATTAGTAGTAGTCGTGATGGTAGAGGTCGTGCTGGTGGTAGTTGTAGTGGTGGTAGTGGTGGTGGTAGTAGTGGTGGTGGTGTTGATGGTGGTAGTAGTAGTGTTATTAGTAGTAATAGCAGTTGTGGTGATGGTGTAGTAGTAGTAGTGGTAGCGGTGGTGTTGGTAGTAGCAGTGATGGTGGTGATGATGGTCGGCCTAGTCAGTTCAATAATTCGGCGGCTTGTGACAAGCAGAAGGCAGTTGGGATAGGTTACACATAAGATACGCATATGTGCACTGCCCGCGGGAAAACAAAGTGGATATCAGGTCAAAAGCTGTTTTACTGGCGCAAGAAATGAGGCACTTCAGAACCCCAGCGCAAGCCAGTGCGCAGAAAACCAAAAGGGTCGCCGAACAGATCTCGGCAAAATAAGACCACGCCATCGGAATAAACAACAGGAGGCAGCCACTTAGTTAATGCCTACTTGCTTTTTCAGCGTCCGTTCGTGGAAAATTTGATGGGCTGACAAGACGGCCAGAAACAAATGAGGCCTAAGTGAAGAATAAGAATAAGAAGAAGAAGGTTGTTCGTTCACCGGAATAATGGCTTTATTCGACTGAGCTTTCGAACTCTTAGTGGAGTCCATCGTCAGAGTAACATTTAAAGGGGAGGGGGGGTCAGGGGCCAATCAGACACCAGTGCCGCCAGTCCTGAGGTGACTACGCAGGGCCGTGTATACCGGTGCTAGACCTACTTCACCTTTGTCGGAAAAACCTACGAGCAGATCAAGGGAACTCCAATAGGCTCCTCAATCTCCGGTTTAGTGGCAGAATCGGTCCTACAAGAGCTGGAAAAGATAGCTTTCACCCGATAGCATCCTATCGTTTTGGCGCCGTTACGTATACGACACATTTGTTATCGTGAAGAGGAACATGCTGCAGCATGTCCATGATCACCTTAACTCGATCTTCCCAGATATACAATTCACGAGGGAAGAATAAAAAGAGCAGCAGCTCCCCTTCCTTTATGTACACGTTAGGCGACGTCCCAACGGCGAAATAGAAACGGCTATTTACAGGAAAGCGACGAACACCACGCAGCTTCTCAATTTTCACAGCAACCATCCGGTGGCTCGCAAACAAAGCTCTGTGAGAACACTGTTCAAACGCATCCAGACTCATTGCAGCAACCCGGCGGAAAAAGCACGTGAGGCCCGTTACCCTCGCGACCAGTTTATGCGGAACGGCAATCTGAGGGCGTTCATAAGCCCATGCCTACGTGTTCGCCCCCGGAGGATCCAACCAGAACCAACCTATACGGTATGGCATGCGATGCAATACATCAAGGACGTGTCAGAAGTTACCGAGCGCATTGGCGCGGGACATGGTGTCGGAATTGCACACCGACCCAACGCTACCATGCGCAGTAAGGTCATGAGAATTAAGGACAAATTAAATCCAAATGAGCAGTCAGGAGTAGTGTATCGCATCCCATGCCAAACTGTTCCAGTAACTACACAGGACAGACTGAACGCATGCTTGGATCGCGCATACACGAGCATAAGCTTGCTGTGAGACGAAGTGACGGTTTATCGCAAGTGGCTGCCCACACCTACGAAACAGGTCACGATTTTAACTTCGCAGCCACGAAGATCATCGCCCACGCCAGATGCAAGACAAGCCGAGAATTGATTGAAGCCTGGGCCTCCAATGAGAACTCGGTCAATCGATTTATCGATATGGCGCCGGCATACCAGGCCCTGCGTAGCAACTTCCGGACTGGCGCCACTGGTGATAGATTGGCCCCTGCACCCCCATAAAAATATTAGTCGTTTATGTTGCTATTTATCTCTGACGATGGACTCCAGTAAGAGTTCGAAAGCTCAGACGAATATAGCCATGATTCCGGTGAACGAACAAACTTCTTCTTCTTCTTCTTCTTCTTCTTCTTCTTCTTCTTCTTCTTCTTCTTCTTCTTCTTCTTCTTCTTCTTTTCTTCTTCTTCTTCTTCTTCTTCTTCTTCTTCTTCTTCTTCTTCTTCTTCTTCTTCTTCTTCTTCTTCTTCTTCTTCTTCTTCTTCTTCTTCTTCTTCTTCTTCTTCTTCTTCTTCTTCTTCTTCTTCTTCTTCTTCTTCTTCTTCTTCTTCTTCTTCTTCTTCTCTTCTTCTTCTTCTTCTTCTTCTTCTTCTTCTTCTTCTTCTTCTTCTTCTTCTTCTTCTTCTTCTTCTTCTTCTTCTTCTTCTTCTTCTTCTTCTCTTCTTCTTCTTCTTCTTCTTCTTCTTCTTCTTCTTCTTCTTCTTCTTCTTCTTCTTCTTCTTCTTCTTCTTCTTCTTCTTCTTTCTTCTTTCTTCACTTATACACACACCTGGAATGCGGACATTCACCTCCATTCGAAAAAGGAGGCCTTTTAGTCACCGCGGCGTGAAGAGAACGTTAATTACAATTTACCTGTGCTTCTTGCATGTCAATTTTGAAGGACCACAGAAGCTTTATCAGCGGACGGGTCGCAGGAGAGCAGCAATGTTTTCTTCCGATAAAAAAAGAAGCCGATTCAGAATTATCATTCTTAGCGTCCTCGTAGACCGTTTTCACGTCTACAGGGATGCACGGACAAGGAAATTCAGGCTGATTAACAATGCCAACAAAGACAAGGGGGACTGGAATGGCGATTTCGTGCTCATTAGCCGTCATCAGCCAGTCATACCCGACACCAGGTGGTGCACCACCCGAGGATCAAACCCACGGACCGTTGATCAGAGGTATAACACTAAGCATTGAGCCACCGTCTCGTTGTCTTGCCGGTTTAGATCAGGAATATTGACTTGCATTCGTTGATGAACGCTCACCGATCGATAACGGAACTCACTCGTCCCGTTCTGCCTTTAGGTTCATTACCGAGACCCGCCAGCAGCCGAACAGTGGTAAGGAGTAGTATAGCCAGTTGCACAAGGCCGACAAAGACAAGGGAAACTGTAATGACCATTTCTGGCTCGTCAGCCATCATCAGCCAGTCAGGCTCAATGGTTAGAGCTTTGGAATTCTGAGCAAAGGGTCACAGGTTTGAGACTCGGGTGGGGCACCACCTGGGGATCGGTATGACTGGCTGAGGAGACCTAATGAGCCAGAAATGATCATTCGAGTCTCCCTTGTCTTTGTTGGCATTGTTAATCTGCCTCTAGTACTAATAGTAGCTGTGCGGCTGCTGACGGGGCTCGAGAATGCGCTCCAAGGCAGAATGGGACGAGTGAGTTCCGTTAACGATCGGTAAGCGTTCATCAACGAAACTGAGGCTCATTTACTCACTAACTGTGGGATATGTTGATTAGAGGTCTGCTCTGAGATATGTCTTGACGTAAATACATTGTCCCTTAAGTCCGCTGAAGCGGTCGACGGTGACGGTAGGAGTGGTCAGTGGAGGGGTCGCAGGGCTGGTAGCATAATGGTAGACATTATCCACTTATTAGAACAAGCGTGTGGGCATACTGTGAAGAATATGAATGTGTCACACCCATAGCGGACGTTCGACTAGGTAGTATATTCTCCCCAGCTCACTACAGCTTTGCCAAAAATACGGTATTTGTCAAAACACATCCTGACGGCAAAGATATCCGCGGAGAGAAGAAGCTCCTCATCTTAAGCATTTAATAAGCTGAAGAGAAAACAGACTCCATTCTTGACAACATAATCACCCGATAGCGGAAACTTAGCATACAGTAGATTTGCTGTCTGACTAAATCTTGATCAAAATTCTGAAAGGTGATTTCAAGTTGAAATGTTTGCTTAAATAGGCGTGTAATATTAAGGGTCAAGCAGCATAATCCAAAAATATTTAAGTCATTTGATTATGCCGGCATTTGAACGAGCTTCTTTCCAGCCGCCCGAAACTGTCATGTAAAAAAATTACTTAAGTATAATACATTTTTTCGCATTGCTTTTTAAAACCCTCTGAAATCCAAATATATTTTACAAAAAGCATTCTTTCTTGTAATCATTTGATAAATAATTACGTCTTCTTCGAATTGTATCCTCGAAGAAGAGACGGTGAGGTGTCTATTCACAGAGTATCATATCTGTCCATTTATGAATATAATTTATAACGTATACAACTTGCTTCACGTGCATTACTAAATCTTATGAGCACTATATGACGTCTTCCTTATAGCCTAGAGCAATGTGTGATTTTAATTGGACGGAATATGCAATCCAGAAACCGTGAGAGCAAGTTCCAAGGCTGTTTGAGTTCAATGTTAGTCGTGAATTGCACAAATTTTTGTTCAAAATGCAGGGATACCCAATTTTCGGGTATGAAATGCGCGGGTTTTCTCCTACATATATTTCATTTTTTTAAGGGCATCGAAAATAGGTAATAAAAACGTATACCATTCAAGCAGGCAGGCTTTATATTAGACCGCAGTTTCTGCATGCGGCCAGTAAAAATTTCATTTGACAGCCGACATCCTGACGTAACTGAAATATCTTGGGATTATGCTCCAAAAGTAAAAAAATTTTTTAACAATCCCACTTGTAAGTAAGCCTTATTAAACGAAAAGGCATTTCAGAATTTTGGTTAACATTTCATGAGATATAATAGCATGACCGACAAAGACAAGGCTGACTGGAATGGCCATGTCGGGCTTATTAGCCGTCAATCGCCAGTTATATCCAATCCCAAATGTTGCGGCACTCGAGGCTCGAACTCGCGACTTGTTGGTTAGAAGTCCAACGCTCCAACCCAATGCGCCAGTGGGTTTGGGTATGAATGGCTGATGACGGCTAATAAGCCAGAAATAGCCATTCCAGTCTCCCTTGTCTTTATCAGTCATGTTATTCTGCCTATATCCCTAACCGCGGTGAGACTGCTGGCAGGGCTTGAGATTGAGCAACAAGGCACAACGGGATGAGTAACCGATCGGTGAGCACATACTTACTGTTTCGCGAGATCTCTCACCAACTTTAGTTGAAACTAGAGGTGGTTACTCTAGCAAAGCACAGCAAGACCAACCTCATTCCCTTGGTTGAGGCATTCCGGAAGTTGGTGATTACTTGTGGTAACCCGAGCATAGCCTCGGTAAGGAGGGCGACAAAGCCAAGAGTCTGCACATAGATGGAACTCGTTCGAAAGCAAAAAGTGATGCTGAATGCCAGGAAGGTGAAGAAAGCGATGAACTGAAGGTAGCTGCCGAAGTCTGTCCAACGCCAGAAGTAGGCCGGCTCAAGGTCTGTGATAAACAGTAGATAAAAATAAAATGACAATGTACGTACACAAACTAGTTGGTGATCTGCGATCAATGGAGCCTAACAGTTCGACGGTAGCAAGTAATGAGGGTCACAGTTGTCCCACAAGGTAGGCCCAGAAGAGGTCGTTTGTGGAGAATCTACCTCACTCTCCTTCCCCACGTACCCTGACCCAACGACAAGACCACCGTAGGTGGGCGTGGGTGCAGCGACCGACAAAGTTCAGCAGTCCGTCTACGCGTGCCAATGGACTGTTGAGGTCTGGCGACTGTAGATGGGACGGAGTGGCTGATTTACGGTGGACGAGGACGGGACTCACATACCTGGCAGGTGTCATAAAGGCCACGTTAGAAAGGATCCAGGGCATGCTGACACTCGTAGCACAGTTGACAGTCTTCCAAACCACAAACTTCGGCGCATTTTTACTGTTTGAGGTGCGTCAGATTTGCTAATTAATGATGTGTTGATGGGTTGCCGGTATTGCTCTCACTCACTCTTTCCTCTGCGAGGCACTAGTGACTTGTCCTCGCTTGTCGGTCAACTTGCTACATTGATCACTTGGTACGAGCCTAATGCGCAGTACACTCATGCGTGGCGATACTTAAGGAAAGAAACCGACTCATTGCAGTCCGACTAACGCATTCCGTAACTTGACATGATGCGCGTTTTAGGTAAACAAAAGAGATGGCAGCCGTCAAAGCACCTACTCAGAGGACATCGTTGCGATTTCACGATCGCTAGTAAAATATGTACGGAGAATACCAGAAGCATTTTAAGTGGGTGTGTAACCAACGCCCTCAAGTGCAGAACATGTGCTTCATACTCGGGGACAAACGCAGGTAACGGTTGGATCTTCGCGTATTGAAAAAAATAGGTCATAAGGACGATTATTCTAGCCAAAATTTGGAAGTATACTGGAGATCAACAAATAGGTATTCGGTGAATGGCTAAATCTATCGCACCCCAGATTCGACTTTCGGACAAATTTAAGCATCTGGGAACAATAACAAAACCTGAACAATAAACTTCACTCGCCCGGTAAATTTCAGTCAATTACACGCATATGATATTCCATGTACACATGAGAACGGCCGAAACACACTTTAACGACTCTCTGTCGCCACAAAGCAATCCCTCAGTTTACAGAACTCGCAACGACGAGCAGACCAAGCTGGCATAACTATTTTTTTGCGGAACCTGTGGTTCCAGTGTGGATAATAATGGATAGTGTTCTGGAGGTGATCGGTTTGAATCCTGAGGCAATGCGCACTGCTCCCATGTGCCAAGTATCTCAGTCCATCGTTTATCGGAACCCTGTCCCTACTAGGCCTGTACCAACGAAACTAAACTATCGTCATCCGCAGTGATAGTTTCCGGTCCAGCAACAAGAATGAGGGTATGCATGACCAATTCGCAATCACCGGCTGGCGGAATTTTAATCATTATCAGAGATGAGGATCAACACGATCAATAGAAATCAGTATTGACTTGCACGCAAATTGGGTGATAGTGAGAAAAACGTGTACGGCGTCTACCTCACTCAACTTTTTTTACATTAATAATATTGTAATAACAAAACAAAATTAATATGAATGGTAACTAGAGTGGGCGCAGTGGCTGGAATGATTGAATCTGCATCTATACGTGCCACACACACGATGGTCTTCAAATCGACACGAACAGGGAATAAAACGAATGAGTCTGGGACTCCTCACTGAAAGTTCACGTTATGAAAGGAGCATTGCATTATAATCGACACTTCTGCGAAGAACAAAGTTATCTTCTACAAGGCATGACGGTAGCAAGAACTTAAACGACGCAATTGGGGAAAAAACCTTTTTACCAAATTCGGAATCACAGTACAGTAAGTAGTCTTATAAATAAGCAGGGACAAGGTATGGGTGAAAAAAATCTAGGTTTATCATGGTCATGAATACCTGTGAAAAAATGTTCAGTCTCAGTTTCTGTATCATCAGGATGCCGCGAGCGCCGGCGATGACTTCCCCTAAATCGCACGCAAACCAAAGTCATAGCCAGCATTGTGCAGATCATTACAGATGCTTGAATAAGCAGTGGAGTAGGAAAGGGGTGTCCAAACCTAGCAAAGAAACGGTCAAAAAGGAGGAATCAGGTTAAAGTAACATCACAAACATGAAAAATGGGCCATTCGACATCATATATACACCCACCAAAATGCAATGCGGAGTATATTGGCGACGAGCAGGGTAAGGCACACAAAGGACGAAAATCCATCAGAATTTTCGAGGGTTTTGATCTCGATGTACTGGGGAATGTAAGGTAGAGCACCACCGAAGACAATAAACAGCGGTAGAATTGATTTTGTCAGGTCAACCAACGACCAAAAAACCGAAAGCATCTTCTCACAGTCCAATACACTAGAAGAGAAAAACAGTAGTAAGTGGATTGGTGTCTAACGGTGAGATAATAAAGCTGATGATTTAAGTGGTAAGGGAGTATACACGAGGGAAGACCGGGTAGCGGAACATTTTTTAAATATCTTAAGTCCATAGTTAGAGATAACAGCAACAACAGAAAAAGGCTACACTTATATGGGGGGGGGGGGGTACAAGCCAATCATTGACCCATAGCTCAAAATTGCAGGTGACTGCACGGGGTTCTGTGTGCCAGTGCCAAATCGATACATCGATTTATTTAGTTCCCGTACGAGGAAAAAAGCTTTAATAAATTTTCAGTTGGTTTTTGTTTCCGACGTGGGCGATTATCTTGACGGCTGCAAAGTTGAAATCATGACCCGTTTCGTGGATGTGGGCAGCTACTTGCGATGGTTCGTCACCCCGTCGCACAGTTAACTTATGTTCATGTTTGCGCGATTACGGCATACGTTCATTCTGACCTGCGTATTTAGAAGGACAGCTAAGGTATGGGATGCGATTCACCACCCAAGATTTCTCTTTGGGATTAAGTCGGTCTTTTATTTTTACCACCCTGGCGCACATGCTAGCTTTCGGCTAGTATGCAATTCCAACACCTAGTCTCATGACAGTGCGTTCAGTCATTACTGAGACGTCCTTAACATAAGGTGGGAGCGCACTAAATTCTTCTAGGTGTTTCTGCTTGGCTTCTTCAGGGTAGAACGCGTAGGAATCGGTTTATAAACGTCCTCAGATAACCATTCCGCATAAATTGGTCGCGGTGTTATTTCTTTGCGTAATTTTGCTTCCGGCCTGATTCAATGAGTCGGAATCCGTCTGAAGAGTGGCTCATAAGCCTTCTCTACGCATACCAACTCGCATCTATTCGGCAATGCCTCTGACTGATAGTAGCATCTAACAGTACTGGATAAAAATATGATCTAACAGAAGCAGGAAATGGATCATTTGAACGTCCTGGATGATTACAGTTTTCAAAATTCCCTACCGAACGATAAGACCTCAACTAGGTAGAATACTGCTGTCGCTGTGTTTTTTTTTCAAGACCAAATTACTTATTGAGTTCATTTTGCGCTGTCAAAACATATCATCAATTATAAAACGCGAAATGAGCACGGGAAACGTTAAGAAAGGTTAGATTGTGGTGATTATGGATATCTGGGGAAATGTGGCTACACACAGAAAGTTCCATCCCGTCGAATAGTAGAAACCAGGACGCGTTATCCCCTGATAGCAGTTTACTTATAGATCAGAATAACAAGGCACCAGAGAGTGTATCAGTTAAAGTATGTTTGGCTTTTGTCTGCCAGACACATCCGAACCAGTATGGGAAAGTCATTCAATAAGGAACCCGTGTGTGAGACATGTGGTTGATCACCCCATGGGTATGGAGGGGGGCATGATCACGGAGCATCGCGCAGATTGATGCGCGATAGATGGCTCCTGTTTGCAGGCTTGCAGTAACTCAGGACTGCTAGAGAAGGGGTGTCTCAGTTTGAGGCTCGATAGATGCTTGTGCATTACCGACAAAAGTGAAGGTGAGTTAAGTTGTTGCGGCCGTCGACTAAGAGCCAGTCACGAAGAAACGGGACATTGAGGCGAGTGAGTATGCTAAGCGAAGAAAACGTTTTAAAAATCTGAAAAAAGGCGAAGAGTTGCATTTTCGCTAATAATAGATATAAGTAGAACTAGATCGAGAGAATGTTCAAAGGCAACCGTACGATAATATAATGACGCAAATATGAACAGTACTCAACAACCCAGAAAACTCCGTAGATTAATTGAAAGGCTAAAATGGGGCATAACTGTGCATGTGCTCATAAAAGAGCAAAATAAAAGTATTTCTGTTGACCTGCTAAACGAAGTTTGTTATTCAAAGTTAAATCCTATTTAACGATGTCTGAATCGATCGGTTAAGCACCCTGCAGCATCGTTTTCTCTCCTATGGAAAAACCTAATGTTTCAACTATAAAGGCTTATTTTAAGACCTAAAATACTATACAAGAGGTTTTTTAATAAATCATAATGCCTTCAATGGGGACGTAGAATAAGTCAATTTTTCTCAAATCGGGGAAAGCACAGAATTCCCCTAGTTATGAAGTTTCAGTCTGCAAAAATCTGTGGTAGGTAGTCGAGGAAAAAACGCCACATACAATCGATTGATCCAGTATTCTAGACAAGCTGGAGCATCGCATCGATGATATTGAAAGAATATTCAGAGACAGCATGGAGATAAGAAATGAAAAATAATCACGCGCAAATTTTGCTTAAGAATGAGGCCAGTCTTTGGATTGCCAGCTCTCCTGAGGTACAAAAAGAGTACAAGTCATGTCATTCGCTTGGCTATTTAGATTCTTCAGTGTTTAGATACTATGCGAAAGAGAGGGATGACAAACGAATGGGTTGATGACAAGCAGGGACACTAGAATGAGACTGAAAAGCTAAAGTTGTAGAAGAAAAGAAAATTCTAGGCTAGTTGTTAGAAGAACCAAGGGATTTGGTTAGATAAAATTAATTCAAGATTAAAATTTGAAAAAAAATTATTGCACTTTTCCGTGACGAATGAATTGCAAAGGCGGCATATTTGGAACCTACTAGTGTCACATGAGCTAAGTGATAGTGTTAAAGTTACCTGCGGGCTCGCAACCGATGACTTGTGTTGCTAAAACATGCTTTCGGGGGTAACTTGTTCCCATCTAAGGTCAGTTGGATAACAGAAGGGACGGGTCTGAAAAGGGCATAATGAGAATTTACTTGTCACTCCTAACAGGAGTCATCTATAAAGTTCGTTTACCATCCAAATCCAAAGGAAATCACACCCAGTGGTTGGAATTCAGCCGTCGTCTACAGAATTTCCCTAAACGCGGAGGCAACTAGGGTACGCAAGAGGGTAATAATGAAGCACAGCGCTTGATGAGTGTAGACTAAGGATGCAGAGCACTGACGTTAACGTAAGGGAAACCAGTTTAACCCCAGTCCACTTTAGAGCATAGGAAAGAGAGCACTTAAATTTAGTGCTGCTTTAAAACCGACGGCTGTCTGGAATGAAACAAAACAGACGTCACAAGTGAGACATACGCAAAAAGATTAACCTTTTCTTTTCGGTTGAACGCTTTGACACTAAAAATATATCTAAGAACCAGATGCTTGTTCTACTTATAAAAAAGGAGAAGTTCGTCCGATATGCCAAATTAGCGCCATCGCGTACAAGCAAATCCGATTGTGTTAATGTCAAAGACGACAAGAATCCTGCTGGAGTTCAAAAGAAGAACGTGATTTTAAAATATACCAATTCCTTTGCCTAAGGTGTGAGAGATTTTCACCGTACATAAACAAAACAGCTATCTTTCACGTCACCGAATGACTGAAACATTGCGTTTCAATCATGATGTTCTCTCTAAAACCATCAAAGTATAATAATTCTCCAAATAGTCCGCTTAAATTAGCTAATTAATTAATTAACGGATTGGTTAGCTCATGAATTTGCGGGAATTCTTGCAAATCTCGATACTGATTTCGAGGCCGCTCAGCCAAAATAAATAGTGGTTGATAAACTAATAACTAGATAATCGGAAAAAATTAGAGATCATTTAAATTGACCAAACTAATTTGTATCAAGCGCCCCCAATATGAGAGATGAAAACGACGTAGTGACCCAAAACTCCGCTTTGTTTCTTCTGCTCACACTTCAGCCTAGTAAAATCCAGCTTGCTTGTTGGAATAAAATTACTTTGTTTTTTTCATTTCTTTTCATTTTTTGTCAGTATCTCAGAACGAACAGAAAAATAAAAGGAATTTTTTTAGATTTTTGTCTAAGTTGTAATCATACAGTTTAGACAACATTTCTTCCACCGATATTGTTACCGCATTGCTGTCGGATCAGATGCTAGTTATACATATCAACATACTCAAGCAGATGAATCTTCATTTTTCTGTTTTTTTATCATTAAATTGCTGAAAATATTCTGGCCTAGTATAAACGGGTGCAATCACTGACTAGGTCATTCTACACTAGCATTGACGCCGTGGAACGTAAGTTTACAAGAACTCTATACCCTTTATGTTCATGCTTTTATTGTGTCAGGAAAGCGAGAAAAACTTCGTTTTCTCACATAAAAGTAAGTGAGTTCTATATGATCTTCACGGCAACTTACAAAACGTGATCGTTCGTACGAAAACATAAAAAGCCTTCATTATTTTAATGAGTGTTTTTGCTGACAATGGAACATTACCATAAGGAGATTTTAGTCTCATTGACATTTATAAGGGGAAACGGAACCAGGGATTGCACGAAAAAAAGATTCTAAACTCCATCTATGCAATAGAGTGTGAGATATTTAAGGTTAATATGTGAGGAATATTAAAATTGGTGAACACAATATGTTAGCAAAATAAGCATGCTACTATAGTACTAACAGTAAAATATTTATTTTGAAAAATATAATTGAACAAGCGGGACTAAAACTCGGGCAACCTCATATTTCGAGGATAATTTGAAATAATAGATAGTTTCGTTATCTGTAAGTGTGAGCGAAGCGCTCGTTTGACGTTATAGAAATTTCCAGTCTGGTTGAACGGTATATTTCAGGTACACATGCATGCCATCTGTAAAATGTCCTCAAAAAGTCCGCTCCAGACATTGAAAACCCCTGCAAAAAGGATGGCGACAAAATCCAGGCAGGATAAGGTTCCTCAAGGTTTCAGAGAATTATTATATGGGCTCGTTGTTCTGACCAGTGAAGTGTAGGGCACAGTCCCGATTAATCACTAGCATGTATGTCTGTCTGCAATCTGCTTCGGATCTGTCTGTATGCAAGAAGGACTAGGTTAATCACATAAAGTCTGCATTTATATGATAAGGGCTTAAGGAACTGTATGACACTTTGTTTTTATTTGAACACTTTTGTGCATGCTATAACTTTTTGTCAGCAGCGGGCGTCAAACCAGCATTCCTCATTCACATTTTGATCGAATAAATGTCCAGTTAACTTTTCAGAATACTATTTTACCAATATCTACGAAAACTATTATAATGGGGGAGAACATTGGTCGCCCTTTTGGTAGCTCTGTTATATTGAGAGGATTGGTTCAGAGATCACTAGATTCTTTTGATCGGATGCATTTAGAGGGGCCTTCCCTGAAGAACTTATTGGTAATAATCGCCCTGTGAGTTTGCTTTCCTCTTTTTGAGCCACAATGTGACACACTTCTCAAAGTTAAATTTGAGCAGCTATTTATAAGGCAATTCACATAGGCCGTCAAGACCTTCTTGTGCCATCGAATTGCTTGCCATATTTTAATGTTATTTGAAAACCTTACTACCATCAGTCCAGTCCATTCATTATGTAAATTGACATAAAATAAGAACAGAAATGGACTGGGAACGGCACCCTGAGGTACACCACTGAAATCCGATACGGAGATTGATTTCGTACTGAAAATACCCAGAGACGATACATTGCAAGGCATAACAGAAGGCCTCCTCAATTTCATTCCACAAAAAACTTTATATTAAATACTGCTTCTTCCACTGTTCCACACTTTCATGAAAATCGACTTAACAAATTACGAAAGTAGCTTAAGGATCCGTCCATAAGTTTGTTATCGGTCCACTTACATATCGCACTTAAGTATCGCACAAATATTTGAATTAACTTAAAAAATGAGGATCGCGCTAGATAGGCGTAGGGGATCTCTAGCTATTAGCGATGATACTACTTCCAGATATGTTGCTCAACTGTTCTGCCTCCGTTCTTCCGCTAAATCTCGCAAAGTCATTCCACCCTTACTCGATGGCAATAATAATTTTATAACAGAGGATTTGGACAAAGCAGAATTTTTAAATTCCTTCTTTGCCAAGCTTTTACCGTTGAAACCAACCCCATCCCTTCGCTCCCCCTGACATCTTATGAGTAGCTCACTAACATTAATTTCTTTTCTACATCTATTCAGTAACAGATAAGACAACTTAATCAATCACACTCAGTTGGAACCGACAACATTCTAAATTCCTTATTTAACAGCTAAGTGATTTACCCCCGTTGCTGAGCAAAGTGTTCTCAGATTTTCTCGAGAATGGTTTCTTTCCTGATTATTGGAGAACCTCTATTAAAATTCCGGCATTTAAATCTGGCTTACGCTCGGATGTTCACAATTATCACGGTGCTCATAAAACACCTTCTATTGCTAAGCTCTTTGAAAAACTACTTGCCGTACATAGTACAGATTTTTCAGAATCAATCAAACATGAAGAATTAGGACCTTGACGCTCTGTAGCGAAAACCGGCCAATTCTGGTACAACGTTTTTCGGCGATTTGAATTGGACATTATTTTCTCTAAGCATTAACACTCAGCTCAATATTTGAAAAAAACAAGTTGTTTATCTATAGGGATAAAACCACAATGAAACGTCGGGTTTCACGCTCATTAGCAAACTAAAAGCCAAGGTCAACACCTTCAATACCAGAAGTTATCTAAGAGGTTTGCCCTCTAGCTAATGCAAGCCCACGACCCTCCGGATCCACAGGAATTTCGATTCCAGCTGAATCTTCACCCATTCAACTTTTTCCTGTTTCAAGTGAAATCGTGTGAACGCCAATTCTTTCCCCTCCCAAGCAAACCACGCCTGATAAAGCGGCCAAATCTGGTAAACCTAAGAAAACCCCCATTAAATCTGAGTCATTGGCTAAGCCAGGCATTAAAATCAGTAATGATATTACGGATGAAAAACCCGCTAAGACATCAGCATCCACAAAATATGCGAACGCTAACGTTAGCATCTTTCCCAACCCAAAAATTGTCCGAAAATCGTAAATAATTTAGCCTTCCAATTATGTTACTAGTTATTCGAAATCATGAATTCCTTTCAAATGCACGTTTCCCGCCAATTCATGCTAACTTCCTTCAAAATCTCATTTCTATGCCACCCCCTATCTTTTCCACGCCTCAATATAGCCTTCTTTTCCATGGTTTTCATCCAAATATGCCGTTGTACAATAATCTCAGTTCTTTGAAACGTAACATTTTGACAAATTGTAGACCAGAGCAATTTTGTTACCCACCAATTGTTTCTTCTCTCTAGTTTTCCTCTTCGCCACCAAATCTTCCTTTTTTATAAATACTGATGAGTGTCACCTGCAGCTCAGGAAAACGCTCAGCTTAGTTTCACTCAATGCGAGATCAGTTGTAAAGAAGACGGCTGAGCTTAGAACAGTAGCCTTTGAGCTTGATCCAAATGTGCTGTGCATCACTGAATCCTGGGCTCACTCTCTTATTTCTGACTCGACGTTTGCTATCGATAATTTCAATTTGTACCGACAAGACCGCGCTGAAAAACGTGGTGGTGGTTGACTTCTTTATATTAATTCATCCTTTGTACATTTCGCTTTCCAGCTGAGCATTTCGTCCTTTTCTGGAAATGTATGCTTTGCTTCAGTCATCCTCCCGTAAAATAAAAAGCGGTAATTGGCTGTGTCTATAATCCTCCGTGTTATTCTGGTAATGACCGCGAGCTCTGTGAACTAGTTGAAAAAGTTGCAGAGACTCAATTTTATGTCAAAATAATCGAAGCGATTTTACTCTGCCAGACATTGACAGTCAGGCAAATTCCTCTCCGCCAAAACTTCAGCAATTGGTTGATACTATAAACTTTTCAAACATTTCCCAACTGGTCAGTTCAGTGACTAGAAATTACAACATTTAAGATTTATTTTTTTCAAATGACGTCCACCCTCTCTTTATGAATTTCCATCGTGATCTATTCATAATTGGCCACGCACTAATTCACTGTTGTTTTCCAGTCCCCCTTCTTACGAAGCCTGAGGTTAAATGCAATAACCTCGACTTTGCTAACGCAAACCATGAATTAATAAATAATTTCGTTAGCACTCTAGATTGGCATAGCATATTTTCAATCAACGATCCAAACTTTTTCCGTGAGCTCTTGCAGTTCCTCACCGAAAAAAATCCAGGCTTTTATCTCGTTTAAGATTTTATTTTTAAATACAGCTTCTTCTACTGTTCCACATTTTCTCCAAAACAGTTTTAAAAGATTACGAAAGCAACTTAAAGATTAATTTTAAAAGCACTTTGTAAGTTCACTTAAGGCTTGCACAAATATTTGAATTAGCATCGAAAATTAGGCTCGCGCGAGATAAGCATAGGGAATCTCATGCACTAAGTGATGCCAATTCATCCAAATATGTTGCTCAAATCTTCCATGTTCGGTCATTGGCTAAGCGTCTGAATGTAACTCCGACTTAACTTGATTGTAACGAAAATCTCATAAAAGAGTATTTGGACAAAGCAGAATTGTTAAATTCGTTTTTGCTTACCATTTTACCACTTCCTCAATTCCTCTGCTTTCAAATTCAACTTCACTTTTAGCAACCATTAATTTCTCGCTTTCACGTATTCAAAATGAAATAGCTCACCTAAAAAATTCACCTTCGTTTGGAACTGATAACATTCCAAACTCACTTATTAAACGACTAAGAGATTTTCTACCTCCATTGAGCAAACTTTTTCTTAGTATTTCTTGAAAACGTTTTTTCCCCGACTATTGGAAAGCTTCTATTATAATAACGGTTTTTAAATCGCGTTACTAATCTGACATTCATAACTATCGCGGTGTTCATAAAACGCCCTCTCTTGCTAAACTCTTCGGAAAACGAATTGCAAAACAATTCATGGATTTTTGCATAAGTAAGCAAATTATCCACTTTTCCCCACACGGCTTTTTACCAGACAGCACTTGTGAAACCTGCCACATGTCTTTTCTAAATCGAATAACCTCTCTTCGTAATGATCATCAATCTGTAGTCGATATCTATTTGGATCTTAGTAAGGCATTCGATAAAGTGCCTCATAGACGACTTCTAGCTTAACTAGAAGCTATAGGATTTCGTATTACCCTTACTGACTTTATTAGATCATACCCAAATGATCGGAGAAAAAGGTTTTAGTGGGGTCCACATACTCAAGTGCTAACCCGATTGTGAGTGGTGTCCTTCAAGGTACCGAATTAGGTCCTTTGTTGTTCTTACTGTAAATAAATGATATCCCATCGATAGTTAAACATTTTCAATATTTTATTTATGCTGATGACCTCAAATGCGTGTATTCCTTCTCTATCTCTACGACCGAACGATACCTAGAACAAATTCATTCTGACTTAGATGCTCTTTCGGCGTGGAGCTCCGTATAGCTAATGGAGTTCTCACCTTCTTCGTGTTGCTACATGAGTATTGGGCCTGTAAGGCTGCCGCAACCTCTTATTTTTGAAGGTTTCCCTATGATTGAATGTTCCTCCATCAAGGACGTGGGCTTAAGCTACACCAATAAATTAGATCTTTCACCTCATGCCAATAGAATTACGGCCAAAGCTGCTCAGATTTGCGCCTTTATTTCTTATAATTTCTACCTTCCTGAAACTAAATTAAGACTTTATCTTATGTTTGTACTTCCCATTCTTGAATTTTGCTCTCCTTTCTTCGGTTTAATGAACGAATCTAGCCGTTCAAAAATTGAAATTTCCAGACATTTCACAAAAAAAATCCTATTTCCGACTCTTTCAACTACTTCCTACTCAACAAGATGCCAGCAAATGAAGCTAAAATTTCTTTGGGTCAGGAGACTTGAAGCAGGCTTTTGTCTCCTTTTCCGACTGATAGTTTAACTCTCCCCAAGCTTTCTGTCATTACCCCTGTTAGTCTTCCTTATAACCTAAGAAATTCTGCACTAATTATACCTCCCCCTGCATCCTCCACGTGAAAACGCTCTCTCTTCTTTGCTTCTAGGTATAGTTTTCTTTGGAATAACTTGCCAATTGAAATTAGGTCGTTAACTAGTCCATCGGCATTCAAGCGAAGACTGCACATTTATCTTAACACTGATTCTATTAACCTTTTATTTTCCTCATCTTTTCCCAGTAGCTTTCCCCCTGACTTGGAGAAAGGACCATCGGGAATTTAAATGACCCTCTTGAAACTATATTTTCGCTCTCTCGAGTCCCCAATTAACCATGATGTCTCCTTATATCACCAGTCATCCAAACGATGAAGTCGTTCGGACGTACACATTCAGTGGTACATAGTCTAAAATGCTGCCGTTTCGTTGGATACTTACCATCATCAAAATTCAATTCTGGATCCTAAGATGCTAAAGCCTTAAGTTCATTGACGCATTTTCGTGAGATTTTATTTCATACGCCTAAGTGATCAAGAACGAACGATCTCGACGTTTCACTATCTCATTCTGAAATGCTAATGCAGTATTTCCCTTCCCTACCACCTGCCCTTATTTTTCTTAGCATTTTTTTCTCCTACCTTCTTTTCGAAAATGAACGCTTATTGAACGCTGCCTTCAGTTTTCGAGGAAGGAGTTTTTTTCACTGCATATCTTTCTAGTTCACTATTAATCTCAAAACATCGCTAACTGTTGACCTAGCAGGACAAGTTCTGTCTACATTATTAAGTATTTGTACATTTTATCTGCACACATTGTCATAACTTTAGTTCGTTACTAATGTTTGTTAGATAGTGCCTTGCCAGTGCTAACCAAATATTCTTTCTAAAATAAAAAACATTCTTAGCACTTTCCATCATTGCTTCCTGCATAATCGCTCTTGTGAAATTTGTCACCTTTCTTTTCTAAATTTATTAACATCTCTTCATAATGATCATCTTTCTTTGATCTTAGTAAGGCTTTTGATATAGTGCCTCATCGGAGACTTATAGTTAAGTTAGAAGCTTCAGGACTTCGTAGTCGCCTTACCGATTTTATTACGCCCTAGCTTAATAATCATAAGCAAAATGTTTTAGTGGGGTCCTCATTTTCAGCTGAGACCCCTATTGTAAGTGGTGTCATTCAAGGCACCGTGCTAGGTACTCTTTTGTTTTTGCTTTGCATAAATGATATTTCAGCCGCAGTTAAACACAATCATTCTTTTATTTATGCGTTTGATCTTAAATGTGTATATTCCTTCTCTATATCTTCAGCCCAACGATGCTCAGAAGAAATCTATGCAGAACTGCTTGCTCTTTCCACGTGGAGCTCAACGTGGCAATAGAACTTCGCACTTTCTAAGTGTCGTTACATGTGCTTCGGACTTGATAGACTACCACTACCAGTTATTTTTCACGGCAACCCTATGATTGAATGTTCAATCATCGAGTACTTTAGGGTTTAAGTTACACTAATAATTTAGATCTGTCGCCTCATGCCGATAGAATTATGGCCAAAGTTGCCCAGATCTGTGGCTTTATCACTTATAGTTTCTATCGTCCTGAAATTGAAATTAAAACTTTATCACATGTTTTGTACTTCCCATTCTTGAACATTGCGGTCTATTTTTGGTTTAATAACCGAGTGTAGTCGTTCTAAAATTGCAAATTTCCGAAGACATTTTACTCGGAAACTCTTACGTCCGACACTTTCAACTACCTCATAATCGAATAGGTGCCAGCTAACTAACCTAAAATTTATATGGGTTCAGAGACTGGAAGCTGGTTTCTGCCTCCCTTTATCGCCTTAATAATAATTCAAATATTTCCCAAATTTCAGCCCTAACCTCCATTAGTCGTCCGTAAAACCTACGTTATTCTTTACTGATTATACCGCCTTCTATATCCTCCGCATCTTACCGCTCTCTGTTCTTTGCTTCCAGATATTGCTTTCTTTGTAATAACCTGCCAATAGATATAAGGTTAGCAAATAACCTTTCTAATTTTAAGCGAAAACTGCATACTTAACTTAACACCGATTCAATTAACCTTTTATTTTCCTCTTCCTTCCCGAGCAGCTTTCTGCATGACCCCGAGAATAGACCATCGGGAATTAAGAATGCCGTCTCCAAAGTATGTCCTCCATGCAACACTTCCCCTATAAACTATGATGTCTCTATAACCCACGCCTCCATATAATGAGCGCCAAACAATTGTGCCATATTGCGCGCTCGTTTTAAAGCACTTCCGGTTCGAATGCCAATAATCAACATCAGAATCGCAATCTTAATACTGAGCTGTGCAGGCCTCAGATTCATAATTGATTCTCATGCCAACTAGGACCCCTGAGCGCATTACATTGATTTCTTCTTACTCAATTACCGGATCTCCCATTATCCTTTCGTACTACGCTCAGAAGCAACCTACCATGCTGCTTCATATGCCCTCGTGAAGCAGTGTCACTGTGTCGACCCTTCACGGAATTTTGACGATCGTTTCGGGCTCCTCTGTTGGTGGTCTGAGAAATCAACAATAAGAGTATCTTTGTCGCTTCTCTGACAATTCTACCATGACCATCACGATCTCTACGAACCTTTCCTTGTTCGACTCTAAGTGTACGGATGATGCTCGCCAAGGTTTCCCCTGTCTAGCATTCTTAACAGTTACAGTTATAGCCAGTCGGTGCGCATTGGGATGGCACCCATGGTGCTGAAAAGTAGACTCTGATGTTAAATGATTTCTCCCACGATGAGGAGCGTTCTGAAACCCTAATACGCTCTCATCAGCATGTTGGTCCTACCGAACACGTATGTTTTTCTCCCAGGAGAGTCCGTTTTTTTCTCCTTAAAGACCCACAAACCCCATTCAAGATCTGCCTTTTCCATAAAAATGCCCAAGGAATTTTGTATCACTGTCTGCTCTTTTATCTAATTTTTTTAGCACACGGAGTTTTGTTATTTGTCATCGCCAAGAAGCTGAACTTCTATTCAAAACTTAACTGTACACGATTTCGCACTCGTTTTAATTGATTTTTATCCAATGACAGTGCCCTTCCAGGTACTTAAATAAAACATCTATCTATCTATATAGCCTGTAGTCAGACTATCATGAAGCTCTTTATCTTATGTTTTAAATTTCACCTTCTCCCAGAGTCTCGGCGTTCTTGAAGCCGATGTAACTGATATCAACGCGTGTGCCTTCATCTAATGATTTAGACCACTGATTCATTGAGTGGAGCATATTGGTCAAAGAGGAGTGATTAAGTAGCGATCCACGTTGAGCATCATCCAATAAGTCTACTGTTCGGGCCATATCAGACTCAAAATCGTGAAATTAGCACGTAAACCACTGAAGCGCATAAACCCCCTCCGCACATCCCAGTACATTACTCAGGGTCAAAGATACGACTGATTTCTAAATGAAGGCAGATTTTGGTTGATAACCTATTATTTATTAGCTAAATCTTATTTATTTTATCGAAAACCAGCAAATGGAAAAACAATTTCATGACAGGTCATTTATTTCAGACCTAATTTAACGGAAATCTTAGAAGGAACATATGAAACAAGGGCAACATAATGAAAAACAATAATAATACAACAGACTAGTATTTTTTGATTATCCGTATTAATGTTCTAAGTAGGGAGGACATAGAGACTAGTAATATATATATATATATATATATATATATATATATATATATTTCGGTGATTTTTTGCCCCAAAACGAAGTAATTACGTTGTTTGACAGTATTTGGTTTTACCACACCGCACATTAACACTGTAAACTCATATATATATATATATATATATATATATATATATATATATATATATGAGAATGTAATATGTATATGTAATACTTTTTTATTATTTTGGTGTTATTTTACAGCACAATGCAAAAAAACTATGGAATTTACTCTGTGATATTAAATAGCATAGGAAAATTTCTTGAATGTTTGGTAACCTCCAATTTCGCCAAAATCTTTCCTGTTTTCCATAAATAAATTTCAGTACAAATGCAGCGTTCTTTAAAAAAGGCAGTCAGAGCCTTAACTCCACTCAACAAACAAAAATAACAATACCACGTGTATGCTAAACATCTCAATCAATTTTTGATCAAACGTTGCATGAGTTAGGTCACCTACTGCATTTCTTCGAGTTATCTCATGGTAGCCTTTTGGGTGATGGTTTCCATAACTTCACAACAAGTACATGTTAGAATCATCATCCGATATTTTTGGCGCACTTCCTGCACCCACCCTTGTGAATGGGGTATATATCGTCATATGCAAGTGTGCAAAAGGTGTTATCCTAACATGATTAACTTACAATTTGCCCCATTAATCTGTTTCCAGACGCTCATGAGAGCCGGTAGCGGTGATGAGCATCGCATCAATGTCCCATATTTAAGGCACACTGTGTCAGAGTGTCGTGGTAACCAGGTTAACTAAGGGAATTCTCGATGTCTCAGATACGAACATCACATTTTCCTGCAGCACGGAACTTTTATTTTGTCAGTATGGCAATTAATTCACAATTTCTCGGCTTAATAACTACTTATTGACAACCAACCACAGACAATGTCGCTGAGAAGCATCTATTAGAGCACATAAAAAATTCTCGCACTGACCCATAGCCGTGATTATGGACGGCTCCAGTGCAACAATAATTAACTGAATCACCACCATAGTCTAATTTACAAAGCCCAACGTGGAATGGAGTTTTCTGTATTAAACACTAAAGGTGCTCTCTGCATAAGACGTTGCTTCCCTGACCAGACTACCTGTAGGGCTAAGAGATAATTACTAGGAGTTAGCTTTTACAAATTCGAGAGACAACATCAACCAAATCAGTTCTATGTTCCATGCTCCATGGGAACATGTAGGGCTTATTAGGGATGATCCGTTATTCTTGATTCTATACACCCCAGAACATTTAAGATGTAATGATTATATAAACAAAGTTTAGCGGATTAAACAGATTGCAGATTTAAATAAATGAATAAATAGTAAAAGGAATGCATTTTATTTGAAGCACTCAGACGATTCTATCAAAAAGTGTGCTAACTTAGCTTGTGATGTTAAAGAATATTTGACATTTATCAAGCATAACGTTCTGTAGTTCATTTGCGATCACTATACAGAAACACATAGATAACAGGAGGAGAGACCATGGTTGCAAACTAGAGAACTAAAGAAAGAAGTTAACAGAAAAAACAAACTTTGTGGAAATTACCGTATTAATAAACAAGTCGAATGTTCGACTTAATATCAAAAATATATAAACAGACCTGATCGTAAGAATACTGCCAAGTTTTAAAGTTACATGTCAAGAAGAGTAAGGCAGAAAAGGCAGATACATCTAACCTTCCCAAGCCTACAGTGCTGAATTTATTTCACTACATTTCATTTCGGTTTACTTGAATGAATCAAAATTCTTCGTGCATTTTCTAAGGAACTAATCAGTCATCTGAATCCAATACAATTTTTCATGATATATCGTCTGCTTAAAATAAGATGCATTTAACTAGGCAAAGTTCCCAGTTCCCGATGAGGTGCAAGCTGCGCTTTCCAATATAACGACCAGTTGACGGTCTGCACACTGGCACATGGTGCTCCAATGCAGAAAATTCCGTAGCTGAACATCGATGTAAAAGTTGAAGCACATATGTCGAACGCATATACGTCTTAGTTTGTAAATGACTTCCACAGATCACGGAGGGCTAGGGCTTGTTGCCACTCCAACCGCTTTACGTAGGCTCGACATATGACATAGGGATAATAATAATAGTATTAGTAGTAGTAGTAGTAGTAGTAGAAGTAGTGATAGTAGTAGAAGTAGTAATAATAATAATATTTAGGACTAGTTTACAGCCAATGGTTTCGTATTTCAACGCCTTTGAGCTTTAGAAGGTGTAATGTCTACCTTATTGTAAAAGACACGTTGGTATCGAGGTCAAGGGTAGCGGAATAATTTTTAAATATAAGTGAAGCGTTGATTTTTACCATATTTCTTGGTCATAAGTGTGAGTTTTATATTAATTCTCAGTTTGAAAAATTCCTTTTTACTGCCCCATATTATTTGTGCCTAGCAAAATAAGCAGTTGCATAAATTAGTTGCACGTCACACAATTGCAGTTTGAATCCGTGCCCAGCTTGTCCTTTTCTATTTATTGTAGGAACTTCACTACAGTATAAGTTTTTTTAAGCATACTGTTGTAAATTATTAACTCAATTTCTCTATTAATTAAACCAAAATTCCGTCTAAAAGTTTACGATTTCCCAGAAGCGACCTGCAAAATGACGTAAAGTTGCAGCCTCCACTTCATCCTTGAGTAATAGATTAAGGGGAGGAAATATATCTGGTGTTTGCGAAACTTCGCATCCTTCTCCAGATATTATAACTTCTAAAATTACTTTGATTCACCTTGATCATCTGGTCGCTTGTGCGTACACCTCAGACGACATTATAGATCTCCTGCTTTATGGAACTATGACTAGTGCCTCCGGTAAATTTATCCAGCAGGTCTTTCATGTCATTGGAGTAATAAGCTACGAAACTAAAAAACGAATAAAACGCAAGTACAATATTATGATGTGGAGTATTCCAAATCACATATCTGCTATCGATGGTGCGCGTTTGTTTGTGCAAAGCTGTGGCTTGGGATTCAGAGTCGCGCACGCTAAGTAACTGTGCTCGCTCGGTCGTAACGCCACACTATTAGTCATTCTATTTTCCTTGATAGAAGCTGACTTCATACAGTCTAGGAAGGAGATAACTAGACGGGATTGCTCAGTTTTCGCCTGTACTCACCCCAATGCAGAGAAAACTGACAAATTTTAAACTGTCGACTAGCAACACAGGAATAACTACTCCTATTGCCATTTTAAACAAGTCGCATTCAATATCGTGTACAGCCTCACCGTCTTAATCCCCAGTTAACTCCATACGGAAACCAAATTTGATTGATCGGGTGAGACCTTAAGACAGCAGTACTTCTCTTATTACCACGCCCATACCAAGTAAAACCAGTAACTCCTTAGGAACCAATATAGATCGATAGCTCAAAGACAAACTTCGAATAAAGGCTTGGCTAATCCGAAAATCGAAAAAAATATATCTTCACTAAATATACTCTTTTACCATCGCTAGTACTCCCGCAAAACACCCCTAACACAACTACCCAGAATTTCCAACTATGGCCCAGACTGTATACCGAGGCTGTTAAGCCAAGCATGCCAAAATTCTCGTCTAAGAATGGCACATCTGTTTGATTTGCAGCATTTCACCCTCACCCCGCAGCCTCAACGGTCCTTTTTCCAGACGTCTCCTAATACGATGAAGTCCTGCTAGACTGGTAGCCTCACTGGACCCTTCCTATCACTTAAATATGAATAATTTGCAGTATCCTGTCCATGGGTTTCCCCAAAAAGCCGAATAGCTAGTTCCCCATGCCCGTCATTTCCACCTCCATAGCATACGCCCCTTTACACGCATCAGGCGCTGGCTATGCCACAAACGCTTTTCCAGAACCGGGTGGGAGCACCCGCCCCTATGTTCAGTGGCCCGTCAACCAAATGGACGACTTAGCTGCCCTTCTTCAAAAGCAGCCAGTTTGCCAACTAAAATTGTTCATTGAAAATGCCAAGTACTTGCACAATAAAATGCCCCTGCTTCATACACTGGTCTTCGTCCACTGTCCAGATATTGTTATAGTAACTTAAATATTGGCAACACCTTCTGTAGATGACTCCAAAATGTCTCGTCTAGATTATAATTATGTTAGAAATTATCATCGTGACAGCCGTGGTGGAGGAAGCTGTAGCTATGTTATTCAAGCACTGGCGTTTTAGCCTTTAGACTACTCGCAATTTCCTGAGGCTAAAGAGAGCTGTTGGCGTCAAATTACCTTAAAAAATAAGAACTTTACTAGTTGATTATGCCTATCACCCACCCAATGTTAGTGAAGATTACGATCTTTGTCTCTCACAAGCATTTCACGCCGCGGTTGACTCAAATTTTAAGTATTGTTTGATTGCAGGTGATTTGAACCTTCCTGAAGTTCGATGGTTTCCACCTTTCGGCTAATCAAATTCGAGGACTTACTCAACGTCATAAATATCGGCATGGAAATCCGATTTTCAACTTCCCTACTCGAGGATCAAGCATGCTTGATCTCATCTTCTACAGAGGTTGTCTGCCTTTGACAGTGCTCATCTTTAGGACCACTTGGGATTTCAGAAAATGGCGTCATTATTACTTCACTAAAATTTGAAACTACTAAAGCGTTTTCCAAAATATATAGCTTTTTTTGCTTTCCGATCAGCCCTTTCGATGGAATTATTGATATATCCTAATTCCCACGACTTTTCGGATTTATTTCTAAGTCAGGGTGTGAAAACCTCTACAAGTATGCTCTACGATGTTTTAGATCCACTTATTTCTCGTTATATTTCCCATAAGAAGATAAGTAATGTCACGGAAGAGCTGTATCTTCCCCTTATCTTTTCGTCATATGTTACGTTAATTCTATCGTCGATTTCATCTGCAACTTGACGTTTCCGTTCTGCCCTTGATTCGACATATCTTTGAGTAGGCTTCGAGGTTGTCTAAAGAAACTTGGCTAGCCAACGCCGTAAATTTAGTTGAAAACCATTCATCAAATTTCGTGAATTTTTTTCACGCACAGTGGGAAGCCTAAGAAAAACATTGCAGTCGTCCTTCGAAACGCCCCTGGAAATCCTACAGTTGGTGACAAGTTGATGGCTAATAGTTTTAACTTTTCCTTGTCCAGAACATTTATTGAAAATTCGACTGCTCCCTTTCCGACCATCCAGGGTGTGGGCGGTGCCGTCCACAAAATCCACACACAAAACCACACACGAAACTACAAAAACCACACAAACCATGGTACGTAACCCTAGCAATTCGACGTTTCGTCAATTTTATAGTTCTGGACCAGATAACGTCCGGGTCAGTATTATAAAGGTGGATGATAACGATATTTTTCCGTCTATTTTGTGTAAAATAATTAATATAGATCTGGAAAGTGAAACCTTTTCCAGTGTGTGGAAGGAATCGCACATGCTGCCTATCCCCAAACACGGCCAATCTACGTCATTTGAAAATTTTCGGCCAATCGACAAAATTTCCAAAGCTTCAAAAGGCTTGGAGACTTTGATCAAAGAAAAGATGATGTAGCACTTAACCGCGAATAACCTACTGAGTGTGGCCATGCACGGGTTCCTCAAAAGAAGGTCATGTGACACCTATCAGTTCTCTTTCTTGGAGCACGTTGTACAATCTAGGAAAAAGGTTTTGCACTTTGCATAATCTATTTTGCTTTCATTGAGGGTTTTGATCTTATAAACCACGCTCTCCTTCTCCTGAAACTTTCTTCTGTCGTTATATGTGGTAAATTACTGAAATTTATTTCTTCTTACCTGAGCTATCGCACACAACGTGTTCAAATCTCCAACGTTATCTCCAACCCCGCACATGTGAGGAGTGGACTAATTCGGGTTGTGTGCTTGACCCGTTCTTATTTTGTCTTTTTGTCAATGATGCACCAGGTTTATTTCGGAATGGTATGCCCTTTATTTATTCCGACGATTTAAAAGTTGCCTATCGATACAAGCCGTTAGATAGCTACACCACGCTTGATCTATTAAAAAATGATCTCGAGGCCTTTGTTCAGTGGTGCTGCACGTGGCGCCTTTCCCTTACTTGGCATATATGTTCCGTTATGATGGTAGGTGACGCCCATCAGCTTCAAACTAAGTAAAGATGGCCACGATCTAAATGTGTCTGGTGTTGTTAAGGATCTGGGCTTATCATATTCCAATGGTCTGAATCTTTCAGAGCATTGCGCCCTGATTGTCTCCAAAGCACGAAACAATAACAAGTATATTGTCCTTAATTTAAAAACTATCGATATAAAGACTCCGCCTTTATAAAATGTTGCAAGGACGCAGCCCTGCTTCACTCCGTTGGTCACTGTGAATTCTTCAGATACTGTCCCGTTGTCAGCAACGCGCGCAATCATCCCGTCGTGAAGCTGACGTACCATATGCTTGAACCGTTCAGGACAGCTGAATTTCTGCATGATTTTCCACAGCCCGTCGCGATTCACCGTGTCAAAGGCTTTCGTCAGATCCACAAAGGTAGTTGGGTGGCAGTGGCAGTCAGAATGGCAGGAGCGGAGGGTGTGTATGGTGTATCGGGGTTAAAGGCATTGCGGTGAATTCCGCTGTCAGGGATGTGCATGTGACCGAATAGGCTCATGCGATGATTGAATTCTTGAGGACAGTTAGGGCAGTGGAGGCGGCGATCTCTGCTGTGTGTTGGTGATCCAGGCACTGGTTCACCAGTCTGTGTACGATGGATTCGCATGTGACCGAATATGCCGACGCGTGAGGTATATGTGCAGTCACATTGGCAGTTCGACCGTCGATTTCGACGAGGTCCACCGTATGCTCCACACCAGGTGGTGCAGGGACAGTGACTTGCGCGTGAATTAGTTTTAAGTTATAGTAGCCTTGCGCTGCAGCTACCGCACTCTCCTACTCCCCACCTGAGCCCGGTGTCAAGACAGAGTCAAGAAGACCGGAGATTGGAGAGGGCGCAGGTGGCTGGCGCGGCCGGAGCCGCCCCTGGGCGTGCCACCACACCTGACTCGGATCCCACGGAGTGGGAGTGCCATAAAGGCCACATTAAGAAGGAGCCATTGCAACCTGACTCTCAGTCCGCCAGTCAGCCACTCCACACAAAACACACATTGGGCTGACCACGCGGTCTGAGTTATCCCGTCAGTTGGCAACCTTCCAAGCCACGGCTTTTAGCGCACCGTGATAGTTTCAAGCGCGTCAGATTGTTTATAGTGAGGAAAATACGCTGAGCTCTCGACCTCACTCTCTCCCCCACCCCCACAATCAGACTACTGTCCGAGCCGGTCAGTTGTCTGATGCGGAAGCGGGCGCAGCTGCTGGTGACCTCGTCTACGTGTACTACGTACACGACCTGGCCCCCAAACACAAGCACCAGGATTTCACAGAACAGGGGGTTGAACGGCTTACATCTCACATGTGTGAGATAGCCAGAGGTCACGTTAAGAAGGAGCCATCGCAGCCTGACTCTCAGACCACCAGTCAGCCACTCCACACAACACACATTGGACTAACTGCGAGGTCTGAGTGTAATTGTCAGTTGGCAACCTTCCAACCGCGGCACTCAACGTTACCGCACTCTCTTCTCCTCCCCCACCTGAGCCCGGTCTCATGACACAGTCAAGAAGACCGGAGATGGGAGAGGGCACAGGTGGCTGGCGCGGCCGGAGCCGCCCCTGGGCGTGCCACCACACCTGACTCGGATCCCACGGAGTGGGGGTGCCATAAGGACCACATTAAGAAGGAGCCATTGCAGCCTGACTCTCAGTCCGCCAGTCAGCCACTCCACACAAAACACACATTGGGCTGACCAAGCAGTCCGAGTTATCCCGTCAGTTGGCAACCTTCCAAGCCACGGCTTTTAGCGCACAGTTATAGTTTCAAGCGCGTCAGATTGTTTATAGTGAGGAATATGCGCTGAGCTGTCGACCTCACTCTCTCCCCCACCCCCACAGTCAGACTACTGTCCGAGCCGGTCAGTTTCCTGATGTGGGAGTGGGCGATTGGCTGACGTATCGGCGTACCCGTCTTCGCGCGCCACAGCACGACCTGGCCCCCCATAACGCACACACCAGGATTCACAAACTCAGGGGATATGGAGCAGCCATCGCCGTCTGACTCCCCAGTCCACTGGTCAGCCACTCGACACACACAGCACATACACTGAGCCAAAGGCGGGGTCTGGTGGAAGCGTTAGATTGGCAGACTTCCCAGCCACGGTTTCTAGGAAACCGTGATATACTCTGGTAAATGGTGATTGTGAGGGTGTTGTCGATGTATTGGTGTAGGTAGTGTGCGCTGATGTAGCTTAGCCCCCGGTGGTTTACCGGAGGTTGTCGTGGAGGCGCATGTGTCCTAATAGGCCCATGCGGTGTGTACATGTGCGGAAGCAGTTAGGGCAGTGAAGGCGGGCGCGTCGACTGTATGTCGGAGCCCCAGGCACTGGTTCACCAGCCTCCGTGCGATGGATTAGCAGGTGACCGACCAGGCCGATGCGTGAGTTGAAGTTGCGGGCACAGTGTGGGCAGGAGAAATCGGTAGAGGCTGGGGCGATGTCATTCATGGTAGTTGGGGGTGTCAGGGGCGCTAAGAATGGCAGGAGCGGAGGGTGCGCATGGTGTATCGGTGTTGTCGGCATTGTGGTGTATTCCGCTGTCATGGATGCGCATGTGACCGAATAGGCCCATGCGATGAGTGAATGCGCGAGGACAGTGAGGGCAGTGGAGGCGACGATCTCTGCTGTGTGATGGTGTTCCAGGCACTGGCTCACCGGTCTCTGTACGATGTATTCGCAAGTGACCGACCAGGCCGATGCGTGAGGTGAATGTGCGGTCGCATTGAGTACAGCTTAGGAGAGATTCCCCATGGCTGATGTTGGTGGTGGTGGTAGTGAAGGCGAAGGCGGTGGTGGTTGCAGTGGTGGGGGTAGCAGGCGATGAGTAGATGAATGTTGTCTCTATGATGGTGGGAGTAATGGAATTGATTCCAGGACTGAGGGTGGGAGAGTCAGAAGGAGGGTTGGCCAAATTTGACATAGAAATTTGAATTGTCGGATTGTTGGTGCATTGCGTCCGAAGATGTCCAACCAGACCAATTCGCGCGCGGAAGATGCGTTGACAGCGCGGGCATGTTGGCAGGGCCTGGGCATTGGCGGTGTTGGTCTGGGCGCTGGTGACTTTCGTGCCGATCTTTTGGCCTTGGCGGCGGCGATCCGGTTGGCCTCGTAGATTGCTGAACCAGTCTTCACTGATCTTCTCCATGCCAGTCTATCCTGAGTGAGGTCCTCCCAGGTCGCCGAGTTGATTTGCAGTTGCTTCAGTGATTTTTTCAAAGTGTCCTTTTAGCGTCGTTTTTGACCTCCCCTGCCGGCGAGAACCCGTAGCGACATCTCCGTAGAAAAAGTCGTTTGGGTAGTCGCTCGTCGTCCATTCTTACCAGGTGGCCGCTCCATCGCAGTTGCACTTGCCTCAGCATGGCATGGATGCTGAGGATTCCAGTCCGCTCCAGGACTTCCGTGTCCGGGATCCTGTCTTGCCATCTCAGCTTCAGTATTCTGCGGAGGCAGCTGAGATGAAAGTGATTCAGCTTCCTGGCTTGGTTCGAGTAGACGGTCCAGGTTTCCGCTCCGTAAAGGAGTGTCGTCAAGACGACGGCCTTGTACATCTTCAGTTTGGTGTTCAGGTGAATACCGTGGCGATTCCACACGGAGGCCTGCAGCCGGCCGAAGGCCTGACCAGCTTTGGAGATCCGTTGGGCAACCTCGTCATCGATTCTCGTGTTGCGCGACATCGTGCTTCCTAGATAAGCGAAGGTTTCCACGTTTTTGAGTTGAGCACCCTTGACATTGATTCGAGGTGCATTGTATTCCGTGCTGGGTGGCGGCTGGTGCATGACAACCGTTTTGGCTGTACTGATTTTTAATCCGAAATCGGCGCAGCCTTCGGCGAAGAGGTCCATGCTCCTTTGCATGTCCTCCTCCGTCACGGTGTTAAGGGCGCAGTCGTCCGCGAAGAGCAAGTCATGGACTGTAGTCGTAGACACGCGCGTTGGAGCCTGCATACGCCGACTGTTGAGAAGGTGCCCGTCAGTTCTGTAGGCGATGCGGATACCAGGCTGCTCATCACGGTAGGCGTCCATCAGCATAGCCGAGAACATGAGAGTGAAGAGGGTGGGGGCCAGTACGCAGCCCTGCTTCACTCCGTTGGTCACTGCGAATGCTTCGGATACCGTCCCGTTGTCAGTGACGCGCGCCGACATCCCGTCATGAAGCTGACGCACCATGTGCGTGAACCGCTCAGGACAGCCGAATTTCTGCATGACTTTCCACAGTCCGTCACGATTCCCAGTGTCAAAAACTTTCGTTAGATCCACGAAGGTAGTGTATAGGTGAGTTCGCATCTCCTGACACTTCTCTTGTAGCTGGCGGGCGGCAAAGATCATATCGGTTGTTCCCGCGGTGTCGGCGGAAGCCACATTGGCTTTCCGGGAGCAGGCCCTGCTCTAGGTGACCGTTAAGACGATTGAGAAGGATACGGGCGAAGATCTTCCCGGCGATGTTGAGCAACGAGATGCCTCTGTGATTATCACAGAGTTGCCGGTTCCCCCTTCCGTTTGTAGAGATGGACGATGGTCGCGTCTTTGAAATCCTGAGGAACTTGTCCTTGGCGCCACATCTCCTGGAAGAGTGTTGTGAGTTCTGCCATCAGCCGGGGCCCACCGTGCTTGTAGACTTTCGGTGGGATTGCGTCGGATCCCGGTGCTTTACCGCTGGAAATCTGCTGCACGGCCAGGATGGTTTCCGGTAGGGAAGGCGGCAGATCCAGGTCATTGTTCGTGTCCACTTGAGGGAGCCGGTAAATGGCAGCATCGGAGATGGCTGATGAGCAATTAAGGACATTTCTGAAGTGCTCGACCCAGCGCTTCAGAATTTGCGATTTCTCTGTCAGCAGTGTTGTGCCGTCAGAGCTGAGCAGCGGTGCGGACTCCTTGATACACGGGCCGTAGATGGCCTTGATGGCTTTGAAAAAGTTTTTCATGTCATTGCGGTCCGCATACCCCTGGATTTCCTCAGCCTTTCGGATCATCCAGGCATCCTGCATCTCCCGCAGTCGTTGTTGTACAAGGCGCCGGCATCTGAAAAAGGCTGCTTTGGTGGCGTCAGTCCGAAGGTCCATGTAGGCTTTGTGTAGTCTATTCTTCTCCGCGAGTAAGTTGCTGATGTCGGCGTCATTGTCGTCAAACCAGTCCTGGTGTCGACGGTGTACGCGTCCGAGTACATCGAGGGCGGTGGACTGGATGACATTTTGCAGTTGACACCATCGTGTCTCCACGGTAGCGTTATCATCTGGAGCATGCAGGTCCTCCAGTTTCTCGGTTATTTGGTTGCTGAAATCAAAACAGTGAGCAGGCAAATTTAATAAAAGAGTATTTAACTTACATGGTGGCCTCTTACCTTGGGGCCTTCGTCGGGGTTGCAGTCGGAGCCTCATCTGAGAAATGACGAGGCGGTGATCTGTCCAACCATCGGCATCGCGGATCGCCTTGATTACCAGCACGTCCTGTCGATTTCGCCTCCGGACGAGAACATAGTCCAGCAGATGCCAGCAAAGGCAAACACCAGCGTCGCGTCGCTCTGCCTTTGGCCAGCCGCTCCAGAAGAAAGTGTAGCCGGCCCCCACCTCCTCCAGCTGACCCTGCTCAGAGAATCGGGTCTTGCTGAGAGCAGCAATGTCCACCTTGTAGCGCGCCAGTTCCGAGCGACCAGCGCCGTCCTCCGTTCCGGCCGGTTGCTCCTAGGATTGTCTAAAAGGGAACGGACATTCCAGGCTGCTAGTGTGAGTGGACTCACCCGAGCAGCCTGGAGAGTATGGCGAGGGGATGGGGACGGGGGTATTGTTGTTTGTTTGAGTTTTACGACCGCGTAGTTTGCGATCTGCGAGCTGCGGCCGGCTGCAGAAGACGTGAGACCCAGCATTTTCTAGCCCCTTCCTCCGCGAGGAGGCAAGCAGTGCTATCCCTAAATAGGGCTGCTCGGACATCCCAGACGGCTGCCGAACTCCACTATGGGTCACGGATTTGTTTTAGTGGGAGAACGACCCGAGTTAGTCTGGGCCGCCTACGGGGTTGCTGTCGCCCCCACCGTAGGACTTTTTGAGAGGGTGGAGGTGGGAAGTTCGGGAGTCAGACATACTGAGTGTGGAGGCACACACAGCACCGGAGACCCTCACCTGGTTTAGTTCGCCGGTCGTGACGGTTGCCCGGGGTGTGGCCGCTGGGAAAAACCCAACTTCGAGGAGCCACAGGTGAGAGTTGGGTACCAGTTAGAGGCGGCCACAGGAGCATTCACCACCTGTACGAGACAAATGGGAGCGACCAAATGCAAGTTGTGTGGTGCTGCCCCTAACTAGTACCCCTACACCCCTGCAGTCACATTAAGGGATACACACACACGACATTTCGACCGTCGATTTTGACGAGGTCCACTGTAAGCTCCACACCATGGTGGTGCAGGGACGATGACTTGCATGTGATTTAGTTTCAAGTGATATTGGACTTTCGCTGCATCTACCACACGCTCTCCTCCCCCCTCCGTGAGCCCTAGTGTCATGACAGAGTCAAGACGACCGGAGATGGAAGATAGCGCTGGTGGCTGGCGTGGCCGGAGACGCCCCTGGGTATACCACCACACCTGTCTCGGAATCCCAGGCGGTGGGAGTGCCATAAAGGCCACATTAAGAAGGAGCCATTGCAGCCTGACTCTCAGTCCGCGAGTCAGCCACTCCATAAAAACACATATTGGGCTGACCACGCGGCCCGAGTTATCCCGTCAGTTGGCAACCTTCAGGGCCACGGCTTTAAGAGCACCGTAATAGTTTTCAAGCGCGTCAGATTGTTTTATAGTGAGAAAAATGCGCTGAACTGTCAACCTCACTCTCTCCCCCAACACAATCAGACCACTGTCCGAGCCGGTCAGTGGTCTGATCCGCCCACTTTAGCATTACACACGCACCCACACGCACACACCACACAGAAAAAAACAAGTTTTGGTTCATCATTATTAAACAATGTCTGGAAGTTCGGTTGCACAGACATCAATACACCTTCTTCGAGAACGGTTGTGTTGTGCGGGTAAACGTGAAGTAAAGAATTAAGCTGTAGAAGGGTCCCACAAAATTTGCAACGGCGTAGGCGTTGTACACATATTTCAGACTTTACTTACGATGGGCAGTTCAATGCGCCATGACGCACTCGATCGCCGCTTCAGATGAATGCAATACGAATGCGCCGTCTCGATAAGAATATCGCTGGTGTCCACGCACAACCCAAGGAATTCATCGGTTCCTCTTCGTGGCTCTTTCCACTTTCTGACACATGATTATACAGCTGCGTTTAAAGGACTTTTCGATGGACGCGCGGCTTTTTGCGGCCATATACCCGAACGATTCAACAGCTTCCGTCTGTGTACATCATTTAGTCCTCCTATTGGCATCGATTCTTCTTCTACTATCAAGCTAAACTTGCACCTGGTTGCGATGGTCAAAACACAGATTTAACCATTGGCCATGCAGATCTACATTATATGAGGATCCATCATTTTAGATGGCTTGATTTCAAAAAAACAGCCAACCAATATTGACGTCAATAGTAACCCGCAGTTTGGTCTAAAGTGAGATTTTAACTTTATCCATTTAAAATCCTTGAAATGCATTGTAAAATATGGTGTTTATTAATTAAAAACTACATAAAATCTTCCGTTCTAATATGGAATGATTCCTACATTCAATTTTTGCACCTACTTTAGCATACCCTTTAAACCCTTGTTATACTGAAATGATGCATAGTGAAGAAGTAGGCGTGACGATATCTCCTCCGACATGGTCTCTGACTAGCGAAAAAATATTGACGCAATTGGAATGGGCTTGTGGACAGTGTGCTGGGTTGCCAGTTTTTTCCATGGTAATTTGAAGTTCTGTGAAATTTTGGAGCTAGTTCATCTTTAAAGCAATAGCATTTCACTGGAAGTAGTGCCAGACATTCCTGGTTAATCCCCAAATACCGTGGTTGACTAGTTCTGTTACTGCCGAGAAGTTTGGTCCACAAGGTCATCTGTCACTTATAAAAGGAAAACTGAATGAAAAATCTAAAAACAGAAGACAAATTGATGAGGCCAGATGTTCAGGGTGCAGTAAGTACCATCGGAATCGTCTTTTAGATGAGCGTTACCTGTCGAAGAAAAACGATGGTGGTTTAGTACGGAATTATTGGAACCACTGCTTACGCATTGATGCTCCATGGGTCTTTGGATTGTGTCACCTGTGTTAGGTTCTTCTGCACATGCAAGCGAGATGCAGTGACGTTGAACGTGAACTAGAAAGAGGCTCAACAGTACATTCTGACGAATGGCCAGCTTATCGGCGTTTTTAATCCAAAAACCGTCAATCGCCAGAAAAATTAGGTTGATCTGAATACAGGTGCGCAGTCCCAGCAAATTGAGAGGACTTGGTAAGATAGCAAGAGTTATATTTTGAAGAAAATTCCCAAAGTTCTATAGCATTTACTTCTGGGACACTGGGGTAAAAACTGTGGCATGTTTTGAAAGGATATGAAGACCAAGTCGTAGTAATCCTGTGTGATATTTAAGAAGTATCTGCTGTCTTAGTGTTTTTATTTAATGCAGATTGCATTTTCACAATACAAATGACATATTTTAAATCTGATTCTGATGCTTTAACCAGTACCTGCTAGGGTTAGAATCACGCAATAACAGAACACGGATGATAAAAATCATGCCAAAGTAGTATAAAACCTCCTTTTTAAAATTTTTATCTTTACTGAGATTGCTTGGAGCTCTCTTGAACGGTTTGGTTACTAGATACTTTTCTCTGTCCAACTAAGAGTCCTCCATATTAACTGCAAGCAGTGCATTTAATCGTAGTCGACCAAAAGTGCATGAGAAATCTGTACTTTTGTGATCGCCGATGGAATTTCCAGCGGCCTATAGCAGCGACTGAGGTCAAAGGTCCCTGCTTTTCACGTGGAAAAGTTCGTGGTCAGGACACGCATGCAAGCTCCCATGAGCTGCTATGCCAGTTTAAAAGTTTACAGAAGTAAAGGTGACGAAGAAAGCGGGTTTCCCACCTATTCGCCTGCGCCAACAGACAAACTGGAATGGACGAATGGGCTTTCCTCGATCGATTATTGGACTCACTCGTCCCGCGCTGCCATGGATCTGACTATCGAGGCCCGCCAGCAGCCGCATAGTGGCACAGTTATCAACCAGCACCTCAATTGGGCAGACATTTTTGATCAGTCGGAAAGGTGGAGCAGATAGCTTCTGTGAGAATAAATCACCTTCAGAGAAAATAAAAATGTGTCGGTAATATTATGATGTCTTTAGTAAACTATCCGTTGTGTGGCTGCTGGCGGAGCTCGTTGAGTTTCCATACCCCATATATATATATTTAATGAAAAGAAAAATGCTCTTCGGGAAATGGAGTTGTACTCATACATTTTTCAAGTTGGTGGCACCAACCCGTCGTCAGACGAAAAAAAATTAAAAAAATTTATGAGTACAACTCCATTTCCCGAAGAGCATTTTTCTTTTCATTATACTATCTCGGGATGCAAACCACCTCTGTTATTCAATATATAAACCGACAAAGACAAGGGAGACCGGAATGGCCATTTCTGGCTTATAAGCCGTCATCAGCTAGTCATACCCAATCCCAAGTGTGGACCACCTGGGATTCGAACCCGCAATCTTTTTTAATTGAGTCAAACGTTCTATCATCGATCCATGGACTCGCTGTTTTGTCGACTGCAATCGGGAATATGATGATAGTGTACAGCTCGCCGATCTGCTCCGTTGAGCCCTGGGGCTCACATTAGAGCCCTCGCAGGCGGTCACATAGCGACCTATAGCATATAATGTTTAGGTGGAACCAAGGGTCCACACTTGGGATAGGGTAGGACTGACTGATGACGGGAACCATGGTCATATTGTCCTGGCGTTTCAAAATCAAACAAGATTTTATCATTGGAGGTAAGTATTGTACCGCGCCTCACAGTATTCATAGGTGATAACATTAAGGTTAATAAGGGATTACTAAGGCTTTCGAAGTTGCATGGAGGGGGGGCCGGTTTGGGAGTGGAGATCCTCAGTCATCATGCTGCTTGATGAGAAGGGCTGTGTTTCACCCTTGGTTATCATCCTTTGCCAATGCACCGGGCGGGGGGGAAGGCGGGTGATGGCTTGTTCTCAATCTGGTCGTGGGCCGTCGTTCGCATGTTGGTTGTAGTCGTCAGTACCCCATCGACCGAAGCTGCCGCCCCAGGCTGTTAATCTTGGTTACGATCGCACCTCCGTGTGTTTTCGCACCTGGCAGATTGATTGGAAGTGATTGACTTGGCCAAGGCGATAACTGTTCTTTTTTCGTGTTTGGGTTGTGTTGCGATTGCCTGTGTGTCCGCCATGGACACACCGATGTTCGGAGGCATGTTAGGCCCATGTTCAGGTTGGCTCTTTTGTTCATTGAACTGCGTCTGGAGGGGCTTGGTAGGCCGTAGGAAGCGTCACACAACGATTGATGGAGGTTTTTCCCGTGTGCCAGGCCTCGATTGTTTCCCTTGCTACGCGGTCACTTCCCCGACCCATAACTTCGGCATTCTGGAAGGCGAACGTGTGTCCAGAGTCTGCACAGCTGATATCCGCCACCAAAGGCAATGGGAACATTCTTCTAACTGCCCTCATCTGTTCTCCGACTCGGGTTGTAGCCGTGTCCCGGTCTCTCCAATGTAGTGAACTGCGCAAAAATTACATTGAACCCGGTAGATGACGTTTGTTGTTTCACCTCGTAGCAGGGAAGGGGGTTTTGGTCTCATAACCAGATGTCGAATCCCAGGTGTGCCACACTTGGGATTGGGTATGACTGGCTGATGACGACTAATAAGCCAGAAATGGCCATTCCGGTCTCCCTTGTCTTTGTTGGTTCCATTTCATCATATATATGTATATATGTATATATATATATATATATATATTATTTGGAGTCGAACGCTCTACCATTTGAGCCACGGGCTCGTTGTTTTGTCGGTTGTGATCGGGAATATGATGATAGTATGGGGCTCACCGATCTGCTTAAGGAACATGCATGTTCCGTTGTGCCTAGGCTCAGACTAGAGCCCTCGCAGGCGGTCGCATAGCGACGTGTAGCATATGATAGAAGATGGAACCGGCAAGACAAAGGGGACCGGGAATGGCCGATTTCTGAAGCCTATAAGCCGTCATCAGCCAGTCAATCCCTCAAGCGTGGCACACCTGGATTCGAAACTCCGCGACCTTCGGTATTTGGAGTCAGACGCTCTACCATTTGAGCCACGGGCTCGTTGTTTTGTCGGTTGTGATCGGGAATATGATGATAGTATGGGGCTCACCGATCTTAAAGCTTCGAGGAATTCCCGTGCCTGTTTGGTGCTAGCCATGGCGACCACTTCAGTTCCCTCCCAATTGAAGCGGTGGTCGCAATCAGCAGTGTGCACAAACACGAGAGATAAGGGATCGGGTCGGCGGATGAGCAGGTTGTGTTCGTTTATGCGGGTCCCGAGTCGTCGGCCTGTATGCCCAACGTAAGCGCAAGAGCAATTTGCACATGGAATGTGGTAAATAACATTGGTTTGTTGCTCTTCGGGTACGGGATCTTTAACACGTGATAGTGCTGCTCACAGGGAGGACTCTGGCTTGTGAGTGATGCAGATGCCAAATCGGTCTAATTGTCAGGCGATCGTTTCCGAAATGCCCTGCATTTATGGCAATGAATGGAATTCCTTCGGTACTACTTCTCCATTAAAACTCTGATATTGTGGTTGCCTGTGACTTCGGAGACAGTTTTTCACGAAGCTAATCGGGTATCCGTTAGATCAGAATAGTTGTCATAAATAGGCAAGTTCATTTTTAAGTAGATAGTCGCTGTTACGGTACCGGAAGGCGCGGTGAAAAAGAGCTCGAACGCAGCTTCGTTTGTGGGCAGCAGGATGATTGCTCCCTTAGTTGAGGATTATTTCGGCATTTGAGTCTTTTTCTGTGGACGCTGGTTCCGAGCTCGCCATCACTCAATCTTTGCACCGTGACGTCGAGAAACGGGAGGATGTCGCCTGTTGCACCTTCGCGAGTGAATTGCATAGCAGGGGAGACACCATTAAGACTTTCATGCAGCCGTTCCACTTAGCAGTTGTTAATGACCACGAAGGTATCATCTACGTAGTGAAGCCACATTTTCGGCCTGAGGTTTTGTACCACAGCTTCTTCTAGACGTTGTAAGACTAGCTCGGCACGTAGCCCCGATATCGGTGAATCCATTGGAGTACCCTTGACCTGTTGGTAATGCTTACTGTTGAATTGACAATAATCATTAAGGCAAAGCCAAAGCGTGTCTAAAACGTGCTGCTTTGGAATGTCTATTGGCGTTTCTTCTAGACGTCGAGCTACGCTCTCAATTGCCAGGTTATGTGGTATTGAGGAAAATAGAGCAACCACATCAAACGATAGAATGCATTCAATCAGGACTTACATTAAGGCCTTGAATTCTTTGAAGAAAAGCATGCGAGTTGCTGATGCTGTACTGGGAACCAGTACCAAGGTGCTTTAGGCGCTTGTATAACCACTTGGCAAGGTTATAAGTAGGCGATCCAATGAGTGGCACTATGATCCTCAATGGTGCGTCCACTTTGTGAATCTTTGGAAGACCATAGGCTCGTGCGATGTGCGGATCATTGAGAGTTAGAAATGTAGAGTCCGCGAGGCTTATGAGCTTCATTCTTGTGATTTCATTCACCTTCTTCTTTACAGATGCAGCCTGTTTTTTCGTTGGATCCTCAGCAATGGGGATGTAGGCCTCCCTGTCATGAAAGGCTTGATTGGTCTTATTTACATAGTCAATCTTGTCCATGAGTAAACAAACCTGCTGTCGAAAGGCATGAGGTTTTATCATACCGATGCTGCGCCTACGAGCTTCTTAGGCGGCCTCGAATCCCTCCTACTAACCTCATCCATCCCTGAGGACAAGCGAGCTGATATACGCAGCTGTGCTACCGGCCTCCTCCGAAAAAGAAAACATCCGAAAACCTTGTCAATGGAAGAAGAAAAGGAATTACGCTCCCTGAGGTCGGATTAGAGTATCGTCGTTGTAGCTGCTGAAAAAGGTAGTGCAACCGTCATCATGGACAAGATTGACTATGTCAATAAGGCACTTTCCCGGATATAATTGTGAAGGTAAGGTGATCACAGAAACCAGGGGTTGCTGGCGGGTTTGAGAGAGAGAGAGAGTGAGCAGGCAGGCAGATCGGGATGAGCGAGTCCCGTAACGAATCGGTGAGTTCCTATTTACCATAGTTAATATTCCCGGTCGAATTTGGCAAGACAACGAGCGGGTGGCTAAATGGTTAGAGCGTTGTACTTCTGATTGACAGGTCACGGGTTCGATCCTCAGGCAGTGCAACACCTGGGGTTGGGTACGTTTGGCTGAGCCAGAAATCGTCATTCGTGTCTCCTTTGAATTTCCTGATAATGTTCTTCTGCCTAAATACTCAGATATTGAATATGCAGTCTAAAATATCGCGGGTAGGCAGTTTTCCAAATTGCTGCACTGTTAGCATATAAAGGAAAGGGTTTTTAGACGCAACCGAGGTATATTATTTAGAACATTGAAGGGCTAACCATTTTTGGCTTGACGCTGCTTAAATTAATCATGGTGAGGTCTGACTGCGTGCATTCACTGCGATCGGGAGGAGGCCACTCATGTTTCGGGAATGCCCTCTGTGAAGAAAGGAATGGTTTGTAGTCTCTCTACTGGTATAATTGGACACGGACGTCAAGTGTGGAATGTAAAACTTCAAAATTACCACATGGATGGTGACATTAGGGAAAGGTTTTTAGAAAGGGTATTGGAAGACAATTTCAGTAAATAACGTAGTTGTAGTAGGTATTCTAATAATATTTAGATGTGAGATTATGCCTGCACTGCAGCCATTCGCCTCTATTCATTACAATAGGTAATGCAGCTCATGAAATATATCCAAATGACAAAATAGCTCGAATCATTCGGAAGCCAGTCCGCATCAATTGTCCAAAAGAGCAAATTAAAATTGAACTAACTTCAGTTAACAGAAGACGTGAAGGAACTATCCAAAGTGCTATCTTCTTGCTTAGAAATAACTTTTTACAAAATAAAAGTGGAATGCGAATGCGAGAAAACAAGAACGGCCAAACGGCGATCTCCCGACAATTATCTGGACACTCAGATGTTGATGTAAGCAATATGTGACCTCCATTTAGTTTAAAATGCTGTTTCAATCAAAGCATTCGTTTACCGGATCTGATGCAGGTCCAGAATAAAGTAGCTACTTCGAAGAAACTGAAAGACTACTTTTGATGCCAATGGCCGAGCATGCAGCAGCAGCAATGCGGAGGGAGTATGCTAAATTGCAACGCATTTGGCAGGACCCAGCCACAACTTCAAGGCTGATGGGGCCGGAAGTCTCGCAAGAGATGGCAGGCGTGTGAGCCATGAGCTGCTTGCTTCATGGTTCTCCGCTCTGCATTCAATTAACCAGCGCACTGAACTCCCGCCTCCATATTGTGTGTTGTGATGTTGCCTGAGCAAAATTATTAACCAATCAGGAAGGCTGTGGACGATCAGCAGTCACGGTGATGGAGTAATCCGAGTAATCCTCACGCCAAGAATCGACAATGGTGATGAAATCACAATAAGTATCGACTGGTATACGGACCGAAAATCAATCCTGGTAACCATAAGGATCCAAGCGATGAAGGCGAGTTCTGCTAATTATCGTAAGCACGTAGTTACCTGGCAATGGCTTCCTATAAATGATACGCTCCCTGTGCCTCAATTCTCGTTTTCCGCAACTACCTCTGATGATCGATTCCAGTAAGAATCCGAACAGTTGAGCCAATAAACTTCCGGTTCCAGCGATTGCATCTTTTTCCTATGAACCACTTCCTGGAGCTTGCCTTTTAACTGTCTTGTCCCAAGTATACCATTTTGAACAAAACATACTGGAATGTCAACGTGTCGCCCAAAATTCCGACAGATTTAGATTTCCAAGCATACGAATAAGTAAAAAGCATTCACGGTGAACGATAATTTGGAAAGCAGGATCCAAAAAAATATTTCTAAAATGAACGAAATGAATCTCACACGACAGGTCACACATCAGAGTCCACTCATAATTGGACACCCCAAGAGGTTTTAAAATTTGATCAAAAACTTGCATAATCTTTGTTTTGAGAAAACCTCGAAGGAGTTCTTCAATCCGCGGTTTGTGGGCAGAATTGTTCCTACCGTAGCTAAAAAACACTATCTACGAGTAAATCGAGCTTATATTTTGGCGCCCTCACGTTGATCACACGTTTTTTGTCGTCAAGAAATATCTACTGCAAATATTGCATAGTTTCGCCAATGGAGTCTTCGCTGATACCTAAAATGCACAATTTAAGATAAACAAGTGCAGCAGATGCCTTTTTTCGATGATCTCCTCGTCAAGCGAAATCCCAAGGACGGAATTGAGTTGAAGGCAAAGAACGCCCAGCAACTCCTCAGTTTTACCGGCAACCACGCGTTGGCTCACAAACAAAGCGGTGTGAGAGCACACTTCAAGGGGGATTCAGACCCAAACCGAAGGAAAAAGCACGCAGGGCCCAATATTCTCGTGAGCATTTTTTATGGAATGGCTATCCGAAGGCGTTTATAAGTTGCTGCTCACGCGTTTGATCTCCGAGGACCCAAACAGAAACGCCACCAAGGATATAGCATGCTCTGCTATGCAGTTAGTACGTTGCAGAACCGAATGAGAGCGATTTTTGAATTTCGTACCTGCCCAAAGCTTTTACCGCATAAATGTGATGAAAACCAAAGACCGAATACAGCCCAAGGAACAATGTGGGGTAGTGTTACGTATCTCATGCCAACAACATCCTCATGACTACACAGGTCAGGCAGAAAGCATGCTCGGATCGCGTATACATGCACGTAAATTGGATATACGACGGAGCGACGAATTATCGCGTGTTAGTGCCCACACCTACAAAATGAGCATGGAGATTAGCTTTGCAACCGTCAAGATAGTCACCCATTCCGGAAACAAGACTAGTTGAGAATTGATTAAAGCCTGGTTCACTGATCGAGCTCAATCGATTAATGTTTTGATTTAGCAGCGACGTACAGAGAACTGCAAAATTCCTTTCACATTCGTGACAGTGATCATTGATTGGTTTCGACGCCCTTTGCTGCTGCTGTTGCTGCTTTCTGGGATGATGAAATCCTACAAACAATCGAGAGCTCAGAATAATAATAATAATAATAATAATTGGTGCTCGATCAGTTTTCTCATATGTTCCTTGAAACACCTTGCAGTTGAACCTTCGCAGTCGTTCGAGATAAATAATGAATAGGATTAAATCTCTTCAATAATAATTAACGAAATAAAACACGCAGGGTAAAACAGAATATCATCAAACTGATTCGCATTATTTTTGTTGGCGTAATTTCTCCGATTATCTCCTCTAAAAGTTTTTGTTTTGTTCATTGTTAAGATTGACAGTTTAAAGAAGATGTCTACAAATCCACTTAATCCAATAATGTATATTTGTCCTGTGCAGAGACTTCGCTCAATGCTGAGAAGAAACAGTAACCCTTTGAATCCGTAGGTAACTTCACTGCATTATTGCCTTGTCTAAAATTAAGATTCGGTGTGGAATTGTGAGTGTATGTGTGCGGATGTTTATTAGATGTGCAGGAAGTTTTGAACTGTGCTTGAATTTAAAGATTTATTAAATCTATTCGAAGCACAAATGGGTTCGGAAATGAATGTGAGTCATGCATCGTGTCCATGCTGCATGCCTGTTTTTCGGCCATGTGAACGTACAGTAGATTGTCTATCTCATGAAATGTCAACGGAAATTTTGAATTGTTTTTGATCCAAAAATCACTGAAGTTCAATAGTAATATTTACTATCGAGTAGCCTACTTTCAGAATATTTCCTTGGCGTCAGGATGCCACCTTTTGAACGAGCTTCCTTCCAGCCACCTTCCAGCCATGGGGGCCACATCTGGGCACGGCATGCGTTATTCGGTTTGCGCTCCACTAACAAATGCTGAACATGGGAGGTGTGGTGGCACGCCTTGGGGCGGCTAGGACTTAAGGGACCCGGCCGTGCCAGCCACCTGCGTCCTCTCCCGCCTCCGGTCTTCTTGACTCTGTCTTGACACCGGGCTCAGGTGGGGGAGGAGGAGAGAGTGCGGTAGCTGCTGCGCAAGACTACTATCACTTAAAACTAATTCACGCGCAAGTCACCGTCCCCGCTCCACCCTTCCATGGAGCATACGGTGGACATCGTCAGACTACGACGGTCGAACTATCGTGTGTGTGCCCCCTATACGGGCCACGTGGTAGATGCGTTGGACCAACACGTGGGCCACATTAGGGCACGACATGCGTTATTCGGGTTGCGCTCTGCTAACAAATGCCGAACATGGAAGGTCTGGTGGCACGCCTAGGGGCGGCTTAAATTTAGGGGACCCGGCCGCACCAGCCACCTGCGCCCTCTCCCATCTCCGGTCTTCTTGACTCTGTCTTGACACCGGGCTCAGATGGGGGAGGAGGAGAGAGTGCGGTAACTGCAGCGCAAGGCTACTATCACTTCAAACTAATTCACGCGCAAGTCACCGTCCCTGCACCAGCTGGTGCGGAGCATACGGTGAACATCGTCGAAATCAACGGTCGAACTGCCGTATGGGGTGTGCCCCCTAAACGGACCACGCGGTAGATGCGTTGGACCAACTCGGGGGCCACATAAGGGCACGGCAGGCGTTATTTGGGTGGCGCACCCATAACAAATGCCAAAAATGGAGTTGTGGTGGCACGCCTTGGGGCGGCTAGGGCTTAGCGGACCCAGCCGCACCAGCCACCTGCGTCCTCTCCCGCCTCCGGTCTTCTTGACTCTGTCTTGACACCGGGCTCAGGTGGGGGAGGAGGAGAGAGTGCGGTAGCTGCACCGCAAGGCTACTATAACTTAAAACTTATTCACGCGCAAGTCACCGTCCCTGCACCACCCTTCCATTGAGCATACGGTGGACATCGTCGGACTACGACGGTCGAACTGTCGTGTGTGTGTGGGGTATAGGGAAACTAGTAAGGAGTTGCTCCACACAGATAGCATTTAGTCGCTCCATTTGTCTCGTACAGGTGGTGAATGCTCCTGAAGCCGCCTCTATTTGGTACACAACTCTCACCTATGGCTCCTCGAAGTTGGGTTCTTCCCAGCGGCCACACTCCGGGCAACCGTCACGACCAGCGAGCTAAACCAGGTTAGAGTCTCTGGTTTTTTGTGTGCCTCCACACTCGGTATGTCTGACTCCCGAACTTCCCACCTCCACCCTCCCAAAAAGTCCTACGGTGGGGGCGACAGCAACCCCGTAGGCAGCCCAGACTAACTCGGGTCATTCTCCCACTAAAACAAAACCGTGACCCATAGTGGATTTCGGTAGCCGTCTGGGATGTCCGAGCAGCCCTATTTAGGGATAGCACTGCTTGCCTCCTCGCGGAGGAAGGGGCTAGAAAATGTGCCCTAAAAAAATTCTGGGTCTCACGTCTTCTGCAGCCGGCCGCAGCTCGCAGATCGCAAACTACGCGGTCGTAAAACTCAAACAAACAATAATACCCCCCGTCCCCATCCCCCTCGCCATACTCTCCAGGCTGCTCGGGTGAGTCCACTCACACTAGCAGCCTGGAATGTCCGTTCCCTTTTAGACAATCCTAGGAGCAACCGGCCGGAACGGAGGACGGCGCTAGTCGCTCGGGAACTGGCGCGCTACAGGGTGGACATTGCTGCTCTCAGCAAGACCCGATTCTCTGAGCAGGGTCAGCTGGAGGAGGTGGGGGCCGGCTACACTTTCTTCTGGAGCGGCCGGCCAAAGGCAGAGCGACGCGACGCTGGTGTTGCCTTTGCCATCCGGAACGACATCGTGGGACGTCTGCCCTGTCTGCCGCAGGGTATCAATGATCGCCTGATGAGCCTCCGCCTGCCTCTTTGGGGAGACCAGTTCGCCACCATCATCAGCGCCTACGCTCCCCCAATGAAGCGCTCTGATGTGGTGAAAGCCAAATTCTACGAGGACCTGCACGCTATGCTGGCGACTGTGCCGAAAGAGGACAAGTTAATTGTCCTTGGTGACTTCAAAGCCCACGTCGGGACGGACCCCGCTGCCTGGCAGGGAGTGCTGGGTCCCCACGGTCTCGGTAACTGTAACGATAACGGCCTCTTCCTTCTGCGAACGTGTGCGGAACACCGTCTCCTGCTGACCAGCACCTTCTTCCGCCTTCCGACGCGGAAGAAGGCCACGTGGATGCACCCTCGGTCACGGCGCTGGCATCTACTGGACTATGTTCTCGTCCGGAGGTGAGATCGACAGGACGTGCTGTAACCAAGGCCATCCGCGATGCCGATGGTTGGACAGATCACGGCCTCGTCATCTCCCAAATGAGGCTCCGACTGCAATCCCGACGAAGGCCCCAAAGTAAGAGGCCGTCAGGTTAGCTAAATACTCTTTTGTTAAATTTGCCTGCTCACCTTTTTGATTTCAGCAACCAAATAACCGAGAAATTGGAGGACCTCCATACTCCAGATAATAACGGCACCGTGTAAACACGATAGGGCAAACTGCGAAATTTCACACACAACGCACTCGAAGTCCTCGGACGCGCACGCCATCAACACCAGGACTGGGTTGACAACAATAACGCCGACATCAGCACCTTACTCGCGGAGAAGAATGGACTACACAAAGCCTACATGGACCTTTGGACTGACACCAGCAAAGCAGCATTCTTCAGATGCCGCCGTCTTGTACAGCAACGGTTGTGGGAGATGCAGGACGCCCGGATGATCCGAAAAGCTGAGGAAATCCAGGGGTATGTGGACCGCAATGAAATTAAAAACTTTTTCAAAGCCATCAAGGCCATCTATGGCCCGTGTATCAAGGGGACCGCACCACTGCTCAGCGTTGACGGCACAACGCTACTGACAAAGAAATCCCAAATTCTGAAGTGCTGGGCCGAGCACTTCAGAAGTGTCCTTAATTGCTCATCAGCCATCTCCGATGCTGCCATTGACAGACTCCCTGAAGTTAACATGAACAATGAACTGGATCTGCCGCCTTCCCTACCAGAAACCATCCGGGCCTTGCATCAGATTTCCAGCGGTAAAGCACTGCGATCCGGCGCAATCCCACCGGAAGTCTACAAGCACGGCGAGCCCCGGTTGAGGGCAGAATTCACAACACTATTCCAGGATATGTGGCGCCAATGACAAGTTCCTCAGGATTTCAAAGACGCGACCATCGTCCATCCCTACAAGTGGAAGGGGAACCGGAAACTCTGTGATAATACCACAGGCATCTCGTTGCTTAACATCGCTGGGAAGATCTTCACTCGTATCCTTCTCAATCGTGTAAACGGTCACCTAGAGCAGGGAATGCTCCGGGAAAGCTAATGTGGCTTCCAACGACACCTAGGAACAATCGCCATGATCTTCGCCGCTCGCCAGCTTCAAGAGATGTGCCAGAAGATGCGGACTCACCTCTACACTACTTTCGTTGATCTGACGAAAGCCTTTGACACAGTGAATCGTGACGGACTGTGGAAAGTCATGCAGAAATTCGGCTGTCCTGAGCGGTTCACGCATATGATGCGTCAGCTTCATGACGGGATGACGGCGCGCGTCACTGACAATGGGACGGTATCCGAAGCATTCGCAGTGACCAACGGAGTGAAGCAGGGCTGTGTACTGGCCCCCACACTCATCAGTCTCAAGTTCTCTGCTACGTTGATGGACGCCTACAGTGATGAGCGCCCTGGGATCCGCATTGCCTACAGAACTGACGGGCACCTACTCTACAGTCGGCGTATGCAGGCCAAAACGCGCGTGTCTATGGGTACAGTCTATGATTTGCTCTTCGCAGACAACTGCGCCCTTAGCACCGTGATGGAGGAGGACATGCAAAGGAGTATGGACCTCTTCGCCGCAGGCTGCGCCGATTTTGGAGTAACAGTCAGTACAGTCAAAACGGTTGTCATGCCCCAGCTGCCGCCCAGCGTGGAATACAATACTCCCCAAATCAATGTCAATGGTGCTCAACTCAGAAACGTTGAAAACTTCGCTTATCTAGGAAGCACGATGTCGCGCAACAGGAGAATCGATGACGAGGTTGCCCAACGGATCTCCAAAGCTAGTCAGGCTTTCGGCCGGCTGCAGGCCTCTATGTGGAATCGCCACGGTATTCACCTGAACACCAAACTGAAGATGTACAAGGCCGTCGTCTTGACGACACTCCTTTATAGAGCGGAGACCGAGAGATTCTACTTGAACCAAGCCAGCGAACTGAATCAATTCCATGTCAGCTTCCTCCGCAGAATACTTAAGTTGAGATGGCAAGACAAGTTCCCGGACAAGGACGTCCTCAATCGGACTGGAATCCTCAGCATCCACGCCATGCTGAGGCAAGTGCAACTGCGATAAAGCGGCCACCTGGTAAGACTGGACGACGAGCGACTACCCAAACGACTTTTCTACAGTGATGTCGCTACGGTTCTCGCCGACAGGGAGGTCAAACAGGACGCTACAAGGACACTTTGAAGAAATTGCTGAAGCAACTGCAAATCAACCCGGCGGCCTGGGAGGACCACGCCCATGATAGACCGGCATGGAGAAGATCCGTGAAGACTAGTTCAGCAATCTATGAGGCCAACCGGATCGCCGCCGCCAAGGCCAAAAGAGCGGCACGAAAGTCACCAGCGCCACAGACCAACATCGTCGATGCCCAGGCCCTGCCGACATGCCCGCGCTGTCAACGCATCTTTCGCGCATTAATCGGCCTGGTTGGACATCTTCGGACGCAATGCACCAACAATCTGACAATTCAAATTTCTACGTCAAATTCTGCCAACCCTCCTTCAGACTCCCCAACCCTAACTCCTGTCATCAATTCCATTACGCCCACCATCATAGAGACCACATCCCAATACTCATCGCCTGTTACCTTCACCAACGCAAACACCATCGCCTTCGCCTTTACTACCACCACAACCATCAGCGATGGGAACTCTCTCCTAAACTGTCATCAATGCGACCGCACATTCACCTCACGCATCGGCCTGATCGGTCACATGCGAATCCATCGTACAGAGACTGGTGAACCAGTGCCTGGAGCACCAACACACAGCACAGATCGTCGCCTCTTCTGTCCTCACTGTCCTCGCACATTTAACAATCGCATGGGCCTATTCGGTCATATGCGCATCCATGACAGTGGAATTCACCGCAATGCCGACAACACCGATGCACCATGTACACCCTGTGATCCTGCCATTATTACCGCCACTGCCACCACCACTACCAGGAATGACATCCCCAGCCTCTACCGATTTCTCCTGCCCACACTGCACCCGTAACTTTGAACTCACGCATCAGCCTGGTCGGTCAACTGTGAATCCATCGCACGAAGGCTGGTGAACCATTGCTGGGGCTCCTGCCTCCACTGCCCTCACTGCTCCCGCACATTTACACACCACATGGGCTTATTAGGACTCATGCACCTCCATGACAATCTGCGGTAAACCACCGGAGGCTAAGCCACATCAGCGCACACCATCTACACTAATACATAGACAACACCCTTACAATCATCATAATGTACCTGATAAAATCACGGTTTCCTAGAAACTGTGGCTTGGAAGGCTGCCAATCTGACGCTTACACAGACCACGCCATCAGCCCAGTGTATGTGTTGTGTGTGTCGAGTGGCTGACCAGTGGACTGGAAGGCAGACGGCGATGCCTCCTCCATAGCCCCTGAGCATGTAATGCCTGGTGAGTGCGTAATGGGGGCCAGGTCGTACTGTGACGCGCGAAGACGGGTACGCCGATCCGTCAGCCAAGGTGCCCACTCCGACATCAGACAACAGACTGGCTCGGACAGTGGTCTGATTGTGGGGGTGGGGAAGAGAGTGAGGTCAACGGCTCAGCGCATTTTCCTCACTTTAAACAATCTGTCGTTCTTGAACCTATCACGGTGCGCTAAAAGCCATGGCTTGGAAGGTTGCCAACTGACGGGATAACTCTGACCGCGTGATCAGCCCAATGTGTGTTTTGTGTGGAGTGGCTGACTGGCGGACTGAGAGTCAGGCTGCAATGGCTCCTTCTTAATGTTGCCTTTATGGCACTCCCACTCCGTGGGATCCGAGCCAGGTGTGGTGGTACTCCCAGGGGCGGCTCCGGCTGTGCCAGCCACATGCACCCTCTCTCAGCTCTGGTCTTCTTGACTCTATCTTGACATCGGGCTCAGGTGGGGGAGGAGGGGGAGAGTGCGGTTGCTGCAGCGCATGGCTTCTTTCACTTAAATTTAATTAACGCGCAAGTCACCGTCCCTGCACCACCTGGTGTGAAGCATACGGTGGGCCTCGTCAAAATCGACGGTCGAACTGTCGTGTCGTGTGCGTTTCTGACAACGGTACATTATCCGAAGCTTTCGCAGTGACAAACGGAGTGAAGCAGGGCTGCGTCCTTTAACCTAACCTCTTTTGTCTCATGTTCTCTGCCATGCTAACGGACGCCTACCGTGTAGAACGCCTTAGGATCCACATTACCTACCGGATGGATGGCCGACTCCTCAACCAACGTCGAATAAACTTTCGCTCGCGTGTCTCCACATCCACCATCCATGAACTTCTCTTCGCTTACGACTGCGCAGTGATTGCAACGACAGAAAAGGAAATGCAAAGGAGCATGGACCTCTTCTTTACCGCCTATGACAATTTCGGACTTCGCATCAACACTGAGAAAACGGTTGTGATGCATCAGACGCCGCCCAATACCACCTACAACGCAGCTCACATAAATGTCAACAGCGCCCAACTAAAATCTGGGGATACCTTCACGTACTTCGGCAACAATCTCTCCCGCAGCACCAAAGTCAATTATGAGATCGCCCATCGGATCGCCAAAGCCAGCCAAGCCTTTGGACGCATGCAGAACTTGGTCTGGAATCCACACTGTCTTCACCTCAGCACCAAACTCAAGATGTACAAAGCTGTCATATTGCCAACGCTGCTGTATGGAGCGGAAACGTGGACAGTCTACCAAAACCAGGCACGGAAGCTCAACCACTTCCACCTCAGCTGCCATCGCAGAATACAAAACCTGACATGGCAAGACAGGATACCGGACACGGAAGTATTGGAACGAACAGGCCTTCTCAGCATTTATGCTCAGCTGAAACAACTGCAACTGCGATGGAGCGGCCAGCTTGTGAGGATGAACGACGAATTACTACCCAAACGACTCTTCTATGGAGATATTGCCATGGGTTTTCGTCGACAAGGGGGTCAAGTACGACGCTACACGGACACTCTGAAGACTTCACTGAAGCAAATGCAGATCAACCCGGTGACCTGGGAGGACCTCAACTGGAACCGAAACAGCTTGGAGAAGCCGAGTGAAGACAGGGGCAGCAATCTACAAAGCCAACAAGATCGCTGCTGTGAAGACCAAAATAGCGGCACGAAAGTCACCAGCGCCCCGGAATAACACCACCAATGTCCAGGCCCTTCCAACATGCCCACGCTGTCCACGCACCTTCCGTGCGCGAATCGGCCTGGTTGGACATCTTCGGACGCAATGCACCAACAATCCTGACAATTCAAACTTCTACGTCAAATTCTGCCAACCCTCATTCAGACTACCCCACCTTCACTCCTGGCATCAATTCCATCACTCCCACCATTATAGAGACCACATCCCAATACTCATCACCTGGTACCCCCACCACCACCATCACCATCAGTGATGGGGAATCTCTCCTAAACTGTCCTCATTTCGACCGCACGTTCCCCTCACGCATCGGCCTGGTCGATTTCTTGCGAATCCATCATACAGAGAATGGTAAATCAGTGCCTGGAGCACCGACACACAGCAGGGATCACCGCAAACCACTGCCCTCACTTTCCTCGCACATTCACTCATCGCATAGGCCTGTTAGGACACATGCGCCTCTATGAAAACCTGCGGTAAACCACCGGAGGCTAAGCCATATCAGTGCACTCTTCCTACACAAATTCACTAGAAAACACCCTCACCATCATCACGTACCCGTGAATATCATGGTTTCCTAGCAATCGTGGCTTGGAAGGGTGACAATCTGACGATTACTCCAGACCACGCCGTCAGCCCAGTGGGTGTTATGCGTTGAATGGCTGACCAGTGGACGGGGAGTCAGACGGCTATGGCTCCTTCTTTTAGGAATCGTTGTTTGTGCGTTAAGTGGGCCATGTCTTGCTGTGGCACCCGCAGATAGGTTTTCTGGCCCTGTAAGCCACTGTGCCTTGTCCTGCATTAGACAACTGATCAGCTCGGACGGTGGCCTGATTCTGGGGTGGGGAGAGAGTGAGGTCGACGGCTCAGTGCATTTTCCTAACTATAAACACTCTAACACGCATAAACGGTTGGCTTGGGAGGTTGCCAACTGACGGTATAACCCGGATCACGTGGTCATCCCAGGATAGGTGTTTGTGCGCAATGGATGACTGGAGGACTGAGAGTCAAGCTGCAATGGCTCATTCTAAATGTGGCCTATACGGCACTCGCTCACAGTTGAGATCCGAGCCCCTCTACCTGTGCCGTGGTATTCTGGTTTTTTGCTGTACCACAGTGTGTGAGCCTGTGCCCTCTCCCATCTCCGGTTTTCTTGGATCTGTCTTGACACCACGCCCAGCTGGGTGTTTGGAAAAGAGAGTGAGGTAGATGCAGTGAAAGTCCACACTCACTAATATCTAGCGCAAGTCACCGTCTCTGCACCACCCTGCTGTGGGGCATATGAGGTATATCGTCGTAATCGACGGTCAAAATGTCGGGTGGATCGGCTGCCTAAACAGGAAGATAAAATGGGTATCTGTTGTGCCAATCTCATATCACTCAAAGCTGATTCACGCGTTATTCACCGTCCCTACACCTACCTCCTGTGCAGCACACGGTATGTGTGGCGTCTCTGTCTGAATCAATCGCATGGCAAAATAAGTACCAAGAACAACCACTACACCCGCCTCAACTGTCAACACTGCCAATACCATTTAACCTTCCCCATTAAATCACGCGCGCTGCTATGAAAACCGCTGATTAGATCACACCAGCACGTTAACCACACAGACCCACGTCCAAAATTGTGCCGGCAAACGACACATCTGACATATGTGGAAAGTGTGCTCCTCAGCCTCTTCTCCATATGGCTTTTCTGCCGTATGTGTTATTCGAGACGGAGTATATGACGGTGCGTTAAGTGTCGTGGATTTTGGATGTTACCAACTGGCGATGGAAATCAGACCTCGCAGTAAGCCCATTATTTGTTTGTTTGGCCTGAGAGTAAGTCTGTAATTCCTTAGTTTACCGTGACCCTTGACACGGACACACGTATGAAATCCTACTGCTTGCGTTTTGGGAGTGCAAGGTCGTATCTGTGGCACGGGCAGACGAGGTCATTGTGCATGTCAACCACTGCGTCCATCTCTGGCCCTCTCCCGCCTCTGGTCTTCTTGACTCTGTCTTGACACCGGGCTCAGGTGGGGGAGGAGGAGAGAGTGCGGTAGCTGCAGCGCAAGGCTACTATCACTTAAAACTAATTCACACGCAAGTCACCGTCCCTGCACCACCTGGTGTGGAGCATATGGTGGACCTCGTCGAAATCGACGGTCGAACTGCCATCTCTGGCACCGGTCAACGGACCGGCTCGGGGAGGGGCTGGAACCTCTCAACGGGAATATTGAGTGAGATTGACGGCTCGGTGTATTTTCCGTAATAAAATACTCTGACGCGCTTGAACCTATCAGGCTGCGTTTAAAGTCATGGCTCGAAAGCTTACCAACTAACGGGATAAGGCAGCCCAGTGTGTTTGTGCGGACTTGGAGTCAGCTGCTATGGCTCCTTCTCAATGTGGCCTCTATGGCACTCTTACTCTGTGGGATCCGAGCGAGTATAACTGCATCCGCCACTGGTTGAGAAGTCGGCCATCCATCACACAAAAACTGGCAAAATAAATACCACGACACTAGTATACACCCACTGCATCCGCCTCATCTGTCAACACTGCAAATACAAATTGACTTGCCCAATTAGTCTATCAAATCACGCACGCAGCTATTAAAACCACCGATTAGATCACACCAGCACGTTCACCACACATGCCCCATTCCAGAATTATGCCGGCAAACGACACATCTGTCGTATATGGAAGGTGTTCAAATCACTTTGGCAGTGCCGCAATTGAGGGTAAGACGTCACACTTTAAAAGGTAGTTCGTGCTTACTTGTGATAGGTCGAACCACCTCGTTTCCCATTGGTCTTCCTCTCGTGCGCCAATGGGGCCTGACGGCGTCTGACTGTCAGATAGGCAGATCAGAGATGGAATGCATTCCGAGCGATATAATGAAAAATTGGATTTTCTCGTAAAACTCAGGTTTTACTCGTGAATGTTTGAGCTAGTGAAACCAACCTGCCGTCAGACGAAACGAAGATAAGAGAGTTAGAAGGTCATATTAGATCTTTTAGTGCGACAGGAAAAACATACCTTTATAGGTTCTATGAAGGACTTCAGCCCAAATATTCAAATTAACACTCGCCTCAGTCCCTAAGACTAACTCAGACTTATTTACTCCATGTCACCAATTAATTTCTGGAGAAATTGAAGTCACAACGTTTAGCTCTGTCAGTCACTGCGCCTAAATCACATTCATAATCGGCATAACTAGGATAAACGCCAGGTGTACGGAGGAACGGAGAAAGCGCAGCAGTGACAGTGGGAATATTTCCTCACATTCTTCACAATAATCCCTATGCGGAGGATTAAACTATCACGACGCGGTATCAGTATTGGCCTCGAAGTGTGCCAAGTGACAGGCTAACTTAGTCCTTCTCGGGACTGTGAGATGGTTGCAATAATGCTTTAATGTGATCTTCACTACATTCTAATCCATGTGAGATCCGAGGGTTCTCAGTAAATACAGTTGGTACTCGTGGAACGAACACCAGACCGTGTGTGGCATGCGTAGACGGTCTGATTAGTTTTGTTAACCCCCTCTGGTCATCTTGACTTTGTATTGCCATCTGAGCGAGGTGAAGTTGATCCATCAAAATTATACTTAAAATTTTTGTGAGTATCTGTATGCAGCATAAACAGTAACAAAGACAGGCTAGACTTGAATGGGTGATTCTTTTTGAGTATCTGTCTCCAGCCAGCAATACTCTCATGATAGGTCCATATATGAATGCTAATTAAAGTGTAAAGGATAGTCAGATAGTTGTCTCTCTGGTTAAGGGGATGCGTGTTGAAGAAAAGGTTCGAGGCTCTACAAGGAGTGAGTCGTAAGCACATTGCAGGGTACGGGCCGATCATCCTGGAGGCATCTATTTGCACGCGATCCTGGAAGCCAAGTCACGTGAATAGAAGAACAAGGAAAGCAACTAGTCGGTGCGGGGTGTCAGGGCTTGCGCTACAGAGGACGGCCAAACAGAGGGGAAAGACGACAGCTCAGTGGGAGGTGGAAGTCAGGGACTGTACAACGCTGGTGGGAATTCGAGACAAGTAGGTGCTGTGCCAGGCTGCCACGGGGGTGGCGAGGACACCCATGGTGTTGAGCGGATGTACCTCCTTCGAGTAAGAGTAGAGTTTGCCATCCAGGCCGGTCAGGCGACCGCCTATGCAGTTGAGAAGGGCCTCAGGGGCGCAGGTATCCCATCGCTTGCAGCCACTATTGGCGTATACATAGCTGTGTGCGACGCCTTCCAGTAGCATCAACACCTTGAAGCCGCAACCACCGACTTTGAGAATCTGTATTTTTGAAAGAGAAGGCAAATCGACTAAAAAATCGGAGAAAGGCTGGTAGCTAGTAGGGTATTCACATGGGCAAGCGGCACCACCAAAGCCTAGGGGAAGGACAGTGCAAAATGAAACAAGATGTCACATACGGCAGGAAACGCTAACCGAAATTCTGAAATGTGTTTTCCTTTAGAAAGAAGGGTTGTAAAATTAATTATCATGCAGTATAATCACAGGATATTTTAGTAACGTCAGGATGCCGGCTTTTGAACGAGCTTCTTTCCGACCGCCTGAAAAACTTTCACTCTGTAAAGAAAACTACTAAAGTAGTATGAAATTTTCGTAGCGATTTGCAATGCCCTTATAAAGTTTAAGATCGTTTGCGTTCTTTCTAGCACTTATTTGGCAGCAAATTACGTCTTCGTGAAATTTTTAACGTGAAGAAAGGGTGCCTTTCAGCTTTAAAAAACTTTACACTGCCGAATAAGTGCGAACCCGAGTTAGCGCTGCACTTGCATTCACGGTTTGCAAAATACATGCAGTATAGATTCCGTCGAAGGAAACTCACACAATTCTCTACGCTTTGAGGATACGGCAATCTTTTAAAGACACTGCGACCATGTCCCCCTCCGGGTATTTGGTTCTAGAGCGCCATTGGAGCACGGTGGATATGGAAGGAGTGAGATGGGGCTATGAGAATCTGCTCTTCTAGAAACAAATCCACACGCAGGCTATCACTGCGCTCCCCTGGGCAGTACGGCTGGACCCCTTCGACTGAGACAGTCGAAATAGCGGTCTTATCTTTGCGCGGTTAGTTCGTATTAATGTAGGCATATAGGCGAAGATTCCCCTAGCGTTTCGCAAAGAAACTGTGTGAGAACACTGCAAACGGGAAGCAAGCCGGAAGAAAAAAAACACATCCGAGACCAATTTATGCAGAATAGCTATTCGAAGGTAATTGTGAGCCGACGCCCGAAAGTCCGAAACAGAAACACCACTGACGATATGACATGCTCTGTCATAAATAAAGCACCTTTCAGCGGCGACCGAGCGCATTGCTGGGGGACTCGGTGTTGGAAATGGCCGCCAGCTCGAAGCTACTGTTGCCGATAGCTGTCATTGCGATATCCGGTGCTTTTGTTCAAAGCCCGCTGCCTCAAGCGCATTCACCGTTGCAGCGAGCGGTTCCAATCTTGCTGACCTGCAGCACTCGATCGAATTCGGCTTGGATGCGCGTACGTCCAGATATTCGCCACCGCCCATACGTTACTTGAACATGCAAACCCTCAACCGATGCACCATTGACCAAAAGACACACCACCCTCGGTTAATGTCAAATACACCAACTGGACAGCAGTCGAACTTGCTCCGCAAATCTCGCTCTCTCTAAGGTCAGGAAAATCAAAGAGCAGTCAGACGTACATAGTGTACCATATCCTATGCCTAACTTGCCCTTGTAATCGCGCAGTTCAGAATGAATGCATACTCGAATCACACATACACAAGTATAAACCGGCTGTGCGATGGGGTGAGAAACCGCCAGGAGTAGCTGCCCCCACCTCCGAAACGGGCCGCGAGTTTAACTTAGCCGCCAGTAAGATAAGTTCCCACGCCGGAAACAAGACAGACCGAGAAGCGATTGAAGCCCGGCCCTCGGATGGGAACTCAGTTAATAGGTGCGTGGATTTGGTGACGGCATACAGAGCCCTGCGCAGCCACCTACACGCCTTATCACTGATTAGAAAACACTTCCAATAACTGAAGCCTGTTCTTTTACTGCTTTTAACTCTGAGTATGGACTCCTACACGAGTTCGGAAGCCCAGACAAATAAACAAATGGGTTCGCTGCTCAACCAGTCTTCTCCTACCCTACTTATATAGACACCGGGAACATTCGTTTGCATTCGCGACAATAAGTTGCGTGCTGTCAGTCTCCCCTTTGCCCAAATAGTTAACGCCATCTACAGGCTAACAATCTGCACTTCCTTGTTTGAGCTCGCGGGAAGGAGAACTTATTGGGTCAGCTAAACAGAACACGAACCACCCACAATGCACGTGGCTTTACGCCAAATTCCGGGGAAAACTAGGGTTAGGATTATGGTTAGGGCTAGGATAGGGTTATGTTTAGCGCTCAAGTTTGCGTTTGGGTTAACTGTAGGGTCAGAGTTTACGGTTAGGGTTACGGTCAAGATTAAGGCTACATTTTAGGATTAATGGAAGACATTAAGGAATATTAAGTCACATATATTAGAAGTCCTGCACAATTATACTTGAAGTAAATGTGCAATGTACACAACGAAATTTGTTATTTTATTCTTGTTTCTTAAGGAAAGTAAACAGACATGTAAAGCATTGAACCATCTTGATAAAAATCGATTTATGACTAAAAATCGTTGGACACATCTGTGTCGCAAAAATGACAGCAACTAGGAATATAATTTGGTAGATTTGAAGCGGCGCGTAGCAGGAAGAGAAATTTTTTAATTGAATCTACGTACTGCTAAAAGCTGTCTTCCGTCAAAAAGTGGATTAAAAAACGCTTTTCGTTAACAATCCTTTGCCTGAGATCCATCGATATCCTTATTGTCCGACCAGAAAAATTTTCTGCAAAACGGCCATTCTTTCGCGAAATACTTCCATAGAAATCTCGGCTTGAGCTACGCAGCCTACTTGCTCAGAACACAGCAATCAAACTGTTCATCAAATTAGCGGAGTGTCATCAATAAAAGGCTGAGTCAATCATTTCTACACTGCTTAATGTTCTACTTGTCAGTTTATCCTAAATAGGCTTACCTGAAAACGTCCATGAGGCCTTTCCTCCTTGCAATATTTCGACAAACTTAACATAAGCATAGTCATTGTCTACAGTTTTGCTGTAGAAAAAGCCTCATTACCCTGCAAATTCTTCCCTTTTCGTAAATTCACGGTATGACAGATATGTGCACTGTTACCCAAAATACCCTGTCCAAGCACGGGGCCGATCTACCGACCCCATACATTTTAGCCGTGCGCGCTAACCACTCGGCCAACGCAACGCGACGGTGAGCGAGATCGCAAACTTTAATTGATTGTGTGGGCGTACCATATACCGATAGAATTCGTAGTGGATGCCAGGTCTTGGCCGGCAAGATCAATAATCTCGAGGAAGAGATTGAGATGAAAATCCTGTTACGGTCTAGGTTAGGCACAGTGGACGATAAGAATGAACCTATTGGACGGATAACTAGAAGTAGGACAAAAGAACATCACGTAAAAGGTACGCCAGCAACACTTTCAGTAACTGTTACGGCAGCCCCAGAACAAACAGTGAAAATGCAAGACGAAGACAACCAGCGGGATAACACGATAAAACTAAAAAAAATTAACATGTCAGTAAAAAGGCCAAGAGTAATAGAACAGCGCTTCCGAGACATATCTCCACCAAACCCGAACCAGAAACGACGACGAGCGTGCCGCATATCACGTTGGACGCCGTGAGCCCTAAAACTATAAACTAATCGCAAAAAAATTCCAGCTTGATAAACCAAGTACGAGCAGTGCTATCGATTCCCCCACCATAACTACTGATTACAATGTGCTGCCCTCTGTGAACAAGCATCTGCTCCGCCATCCCCAGCGAATAATGTCCGAGTAATACATAATTTAGCGAACGATACCCCAATGGAAGATGCGAACCAAATTGATAGAGAAAAATGCATCATTATTCAGGGACTCCCGGAATCGAGTGCAACCACATCCCCGTTGATTAACGCCACCGATCGCTAACGGAACTCACTCGTCCGGTTCTGCCTTGAGACTCACTCTCGAGCCCTGCCAGCAACCACACAGCGGCCAGTAGCAGAATAGGCCGACGAATTTTTATTTTTTCGCATTCCCGGCCTTTTGACGGATGTTTGTGGGACTTGACGGCCGCTGGCGTTACGCATCGTCACCTCGAAGAAGGATACATCTAAGTCTGCCTTATCTTTGGATGGGTTCGTCATCGGGCCGTGCTCGCTCGGAGTTCTTGAGTTCAATGTGACCATCTTCTCCTGGCCTTTATGTATGTAATGACGGAGGACTTTATAAGCTACAGGGAGGTATATGCCCGTAGATAGAGCTGGCGTCTGAATGTCATGCCTAAAACGTGATTAATTCTGCTTTTGCGGTGCCTCGGCCTAAGATAGTGACTCCTTCAACATCAAAAGCCTGGCCAGTTACTCCAATATTAGCTGTAAGCTGTGAATTTGGGCTTAGCCTACGAGTCACCGGTGTGTGCTGGTGTACGCGGGTCTGAAATTTTCGTCCAGTCCCCGTCATTGGTAGACAACTGCCAAGGTTTCGGTTGGGGGCAGTCTATCCTTAGATTGCATCGCGTGGCAACGAAGTTTTGCCTGGGATCAATGGGCTATGCCTACTCAGGCGGGTCGCAACAGTTGAGAGACCGCCTCGGAGTACGGTCAGTCACTCAAAATTCTGATCGATTTTCAGCGCTAAACGCTTTGAGAATGGGGAGCCGACCAAATGTCAGCTACAATAAAAATCTGTTCTGGTGAGCCAACTTAACTTTTTTAGATTATCGCTTCCGATCTCTCACCTTCGCAAATCTGATATCTAGACGCTTTTGCAAGTGCTATAAATAAAGAAGAACCAGTTACGAAGAAAGATCCACTTAAGGAAGGTTCACAGCTGACCTTGGTAGCAACACAGGCCTGAAGAGCGGCCACGGTGTTGGGTGTAGGGTGGGAGCGGGTGGTGACAATCACGTTGTTCATCGACTCAGGTGGGTTGCCGTCTTCGAAGACAGGCTGGCTGGGCAGAGGTTCCGGCTTGATTCCAAACAGGCCTAGACCCTCCAGGCCCCAGATGAGGCGTGGCGAGGTCTGTTCCATCGGCGGTTGCCTCTCCTGCTGCATCTGAACAACTGCCTTGAAGTCGGGCATGTAAAACGGTTGACATACGACACCGCCAACTGCGCGCCCATTTACGGCCACACCTATCAACACGGTAACGTGCTCCAGTAGACCCTAGATGTAGATAGAAAAAAATTGTATAAAGTGCGTCGTATCCTATGTAGAAAATAAAAACAGTTCAACGATCGGTGTTGTGTGCAAACATGCGAACAACCTGTCACGAAAAATATTGTTGACGTAAAGATATCAGGGCTGCCAGAGCTGTTACATGGTTGTTACGACGATAGTAGATGCGTAGGTGAAGAAACCTTACGACACAAGTTGGCACCAACTGGCTTGGCACCCGGCAATACGAAAACAACGTGCGCTGCCAAAATCTAAAGCTTGAGTCTCAGAAGGTCTATCCTGGAAGTAGTTAACTGCCAAAAAGGGGAAAGAAACGCTGTGAATGAAAAATTCTGACGCAATCAGAGGACAGACAGACAGAAACCACTGGCGACAGATCAACTGATATGCAAATAAATATATTGACTTCTTGGACGACACACTTATATTCCCAAAGTCCTTCTCAGATGTAACATAAGAATTATGTCAGATGGTGCACGAAAAATGGTAATAGCCTTCATTATTTAAGGGCTGAACCTTAGAAAAAAGTTTAAAATGCAATCAAAACCGTTTATGGAGAATGCCAGAACTAATACCGTTACAAAATCTCGGAAACAGCACGTTGGTTAAACAGAATATAAGCTAGAAATGAGTAATGGATGGTCAATGTGTCCTTGAATGATGCATCGAGTGTTCCATTCGGTTTCCGTGAAGCATGAAAAAGGAGAATAATTCTGGGGTCCAAATTGGTTATCTTTTAATTAGCAAGTTCAGTAAATGGATGGTGCTGAAAAGCAAAGAAGCACGAAGGTTTTCCATCAACTAATTTGCCAATTGACTGAATTCAGATTCCGAATGGCCCAAAAGAGCATTCTAAAGCTGTTCGCAAGTGAAGTGGATTGATCATCCAATCTTCTGGTCACCTCACATTACAATTGAGAGAGAACGTATCTTCGGCGACCCTACCTCAGAACCACTGATCCATGATGGCATTATGCAATCCGCTTCGCACAGCCACTCTACTTATTTTTTGCCCAAAGGGAACTTTGACTATAAAATTCCGTTTTTTCACGCTTCCGACATACGCCTCGTGACGGATTAGTGATAACAGATTTAAAGTGCAAACTTAGTGTTCCAACTATCCGCATTATTTTAGCTTAGATTACGCTTGCATGGTCGCTTGTGACCTGACAGACAGGTTATCTGGTGGCAATTCCTATTATTAGAGTATGGAGCTATTCTGCTCTGAACCACCAGTTAAATCTGTGCATGTGTAGTTTAGTGTGAATAAATAGTCTACTCACCCCAGCACAGACTGACCTCACATGAGAGCTGTATGGACTGTGCATGCGAACCCTTGTGTTCGGTCGCAGATACTGATCGGCGGTAGCACCGGCTGAAAAAGGCACGAATAAGCCCCAGCCAACTTTCTTGACCCCATGTTCGTGTAAGTTGGTCAGCCGTTTGAGCCAGTAGTTCTGAAGCAAGCTTGCGGATGATGATTATGCTAACGATAACGACAAGGATAATTATTTTGATTTCATAAAACCATCATATTATATTAACTACCCGAGGACCCATAATAACCGAGTGGAAACAGATGAAGTTTGGTTGCAGCGAGTGGGAATACAAGTAAAGGTTAGCTTTTGATTGTGAGTTGTCGAATAAGAGTTAATGAGAACAGCCGGTCAAGACACAAATTATCGAAAAAAAAGTGATTTAACTTAACGTGGGTTATCTCTTTTCCAGAACTGTTTGGCCATTTCAGTTGTCTACAAAATCATGAATACGAAAGTCAATACTTTGATAAATATCCTATATCACTACGGCCTCGGCGCCTGTGCAAAAGCGGCACACGAGAGATGACGTCATTCTTTATGTCGTTCTCAGGAGGACGGGTAATAAGAAAAACGTCCTTATCTGGCATCTACCATTGCCAAATTATATTTTTTATGAGTTCAAGCACCTGGCCTGAAATAAAGAGGTATTTTGTATATCTGCGTTCAATATGTGATTCTGATTATACCAAGAAGATGGGTGGTGTCCTCTCATGCGGCCTCATTAAAATTTATACCAGTGAAAATACCGTACTGGAAACAGCCTTCGCCTTTATCTGACAGAAGAACAAAAGTGCAAAATTGAATCATTTAATATAAAAAAGAGACAGTTTATTGAAAAAATGTAAAGAAAAATCGACAATTCCATCTGCTCAAGACTTCATGCATAAGATGCAGCTAGTAGAGTCTGTGTACACAATTTCAAGTGTTGATTTGAAAAAAACTATTATAACCAGCTGTGGAGATCTTTTCTACACAGGCAGTGTGCAATTAAAGCCAGCTCCGGTAGTAACAGTTTGTCGAGCCCAAGTATTGGGATTTAGTAAATGAAATAAAGTAATACATTTCTTATCTTAAATAATTTGCAGTATTTATTCATTTATAGATAGGCCTATAAGTTTCTAAATCTAAAAGCAAATTTAATTGATTAGATGTAACGTTCCACCTTAATTAATACTAATTCACTCGTTAACAGTTAACATGTATTTCAAGTCTTTTAGTTTGAAGAGAATGTTTATTTGCCAATCTTGCGGTTTTCGCTATAGAATGACAACGGGCTTCAAAATAGTTGTTTATGTTTAGGATGGCCGCATGCTTATCCAGCCATGGTCGGCTTCTATGTCCTATAAATAAGCCAAGCAAGTCGGTTTAAAACAACGCAAGCGTTGTCAGCTCACGGCTTAGATACAGATAATACGCATGCATTGACAGTCACGGATGAATATAAAGGAAATTCAAAAAACTTGCCTGAGCAAATTCACCTGTGCCATCCAGGGGATCCACCCACACAACCACGTCTTCCAGAGCAGTCGACTCTAAAGCTGGAGGACACTGTTTAATGAGGACCTGGGAATCCATATCTTCAATGATATGAGATAACGGTTGATCCTTTCCCTGGAGATCTTCTTCTCCTAATAGAAACGAACGAAACTTCAAAAGACACAGTGGATGGCGGAAACGCAAGTTTTCATTTCCCGGGATACGTGTGACGACCCGTTTGAAATTTCGGGAAAATGCACAATTATTATGAGACTGACTGTATTCGCAAAGCTTAAGAGCATGGGATTTGAGTAAAATTCGGACGTAAGTGATTTCATGGGCTACTTAGAGGTCGCCCTTCCGAAGGGTGCTGTCAACAAATATTGCGACTTTAAAAATAAAATCAGTGGATCTGAAACCCGGACATTCAAACGACGTTTGCAAAATGATATCGTGTAAGTGTTGAGAAAAATAGGAAAATATAGACTTCTATGTCTCCAACAAGGACTCAATTGACACTCGATCAGGACGCAGGCAAACTTTCAAATAAGGTTATGCAGTATAACAATAATTGACCTTCTAGATTTGCATGATCCGGCGTTTAGTGTTTTCTATGTCCTACTTGATGATGAAGTCCCGGCTACCGTCAATTGCAAAGAAAAACAGAAGAGGAACAAACGCACGGCTCGCCATTAAATGACGTAATTAAAGGTACGTTATTGCTTACACAATGAAATTATCGTAAACTAGAAGTGTACATAATCTAAAATAAAGGTGGGCATGCTGAAAACTCCGAACTTGAGTTCACGCTCACTAGGCGACTCACGAAGTCACTGGATAAACTAAGAAAGCGGCCGAATAGGCCTGATTAAATATCTACTGTCACCGCCGATTATTGCTAACAAGATCGGATTAAACTCCTATCGTTTAGCACCACTTCCGGATTCATCCTTCCTCACACAGTTCAAGCCGGATGACAAGACGTTGTATGATAGTCAGATAAGAGAATGTTACGTTTTGTACACTATTTTGCACAATAAAATGCTATTAAAAACTTAAAAGACTGCCGCGTTCAGTGAATTCGGTGGCGGAGTGCAGGGTTAACGAACTGAAAGCTGTAGGTGAGTGTGGCTGTTTCCGAATAGTGCCACATCGCAACTTTTCACTGTTTTTTCACAGTGACCGAATGGACGAAATCCGCTATTAATCCGACAAACCTATCGTGACTTTTCCCCAACGACTCACCGTCGCCTCGTTATAGAATTGTTACTATGGCTAGAAAATATCGGAGCATTTATGTGGCCAATAATTTCATTAAAGATCAAAAGTTCGATTACATTAAGGTAAAAAATATTCAATTATCACCGATTATGCATAGTCCAGGAAACTTATGAGAAAGCGACGAGACAATACAATGTTGGGCGCTGCGATCGGCTTGCGTTTGTAAGTCATTAACGCCTTTCTCGACTATTCCGAGCTTGCCTCCAGAGCAGACCTTTCGGATGATAGATGCAGCTTCCTTTGCTAGTGTAACTGAAGAGGCCATCAAACGCATTATCAGCGGAGACTCCATTCCCAAGCCTGCGAACCTTCGGGCTACTATTGAACGGAGTGTAAGTAAATAGCGCGGCGAAAAGTGAGCATAGTATAAGTTTGCTCAGAGCCTGGGATTCACCTCAGGAAGTAAAATTTGGACAATCCATCGTTGGAGCATGCAATGGACTCCCTGGCAATTTTTTCCTTTCAGTAACTTTTAAAACCATTTAAGTGCAAACTAAATACTCATTTTCTACAAAATACTGTACATGTATGTATATGTATATT